>JAVTVY010024761.1:0-92961 GCA_036873755.1 Hanleya hanleyi
AGGTCAGGATCGCTATGATCTGGGTCGAGTGACGCCTATTTTTAGCAGCCCCTTTGTTAACTATGAATAGAGGCATCACGTGACCCTTTGACTGCGATTAGGATAAAAGGCGAACGTTTTCGAACTCAGTGGTCACAGGCCTCTGGTACAGAAGGGGATACGTCCTTGACGTATTTGGTCGATTTCCTGTCTCCGCATACCATGGAGGACGAGAAAACAAAGGATGACGGTAAGTTCGCATTATCAATCATTAGTTCCTTTGAGAACAAGCGGTTCGTTTCTCAAAAGATCTATTGGTCGAATCATAGCGTGTGTTGAGGGAAGGTCTTTCATCCTCGTAAACTTGTAACATAGACTAACGCAACAAAGTGTATTACAGCAAATGACATTTTATTTATTAATATAATAACCCCCTCCCCCCACCCCTCCGTCACCCATCGCGTTCACTTATTGTCCATTCCGACACCTTCTGAGTTCTTCTTCGAGGTGTGTAATACGTTCTCTGTTGCGTATATCCCGTTCCTGCATTTCAAACAAACATTGTCTTATCGTCTCTCTGAAGGAAAAAAAGGCATATCTATTATTAATCTCTCGCATTGCAAATCTGATTGAGCGTGTTGACTAATGAACTAGAATGAATTTACTGTCTTCTGCAATGACAACTGTTTCATGAAAAATCTGAATCGATTGGAGTTTCAAGCATACTCCATCTAGCCCTCAGTACAAGGTCGCTTTCTGTCGTCACTCAGAATTAGAGTATTATTCCCCCCCCCCTGTTCATTTTCCCTTACACACAGACAATGGTTACTCACAATTGCTCTGTGCTTATTTGCGTAGTCTCCCCTTCTGTCGATGTCGAGGAGACGTTTTGAATCATGATGACGTCATCTTCTTCTTCAGTGTCACTATCAATTGTTATGACTTCCGGTTCCTCGTCATCCGAAATGACGATAATCATAACATTCGGGTCGTTCAGACTGTGAATATGAAAATTAATAATATGTTGAGGTAGGAACTGAGTGACGCGTAGAAGGTGTCATAAACTACGAACATATACAGTCATTAATTAACTTTGTTTCCCTAACTAATTAACTCGGTTCCCCGAGTTCGCGACACAGCACTGTACTACACTCTGCGAACATTGAATTGCCATGCTCTTTTGATAAACAGACTATAAATTGATTTTGGTATGCAGCATTGAAAACTGTTGATCTTTCAAGTAACCCACACAGCCAGAAAAACGGTGTTGGCCCAACACCATTTTTTAGTGTTGAGGCCAGTTCAACACCAATAAGTGGTGTTGAGAAATGGTGTTGACATAATTCAACACCAAAATGTGGTGTTGATGCCAGTTCAACACCAAAAAACGGTGTTGAGAAAATGGTGTTGACCCAATCCAACACTGAAAAATGGTGTCGAGACCAGTTCAACACCAAAAAACGGTGTTGAAAGAATGGTGTTGAAAATCTAACACTGAAAATTGGTGTTAGACCAGTTCAACACCAAAAAACAGTGTTAAGAAAAGGAGGTGTTTCGATACCAGTTTAACGCCAAAACGGTGTTAAGAGAATGGTGTTAAAATTCCAACATTGAAAAAAAAGAAGGGTTATGTGAAACCCGGCAGGCTCGCCGTTTTGGTTTACGCCAATAAGAATGTTACCAACTACAAATTGATATTTGAATTTACTTCAATTTCAAAATTTCAAATTTCAAGCTAAGAAAAATGCAATTTTAATTGCCAGCCCTTATAAAAAATACCATGGTTTACAACAGATTGAACCATGGTAACCACGGTAATACCATGGTTGTCATGGTAATAACATGGTACATATGGTTTACATGGTTTGCATGGTACTACCATGGTAATACCATGGTTTGCATGGTACTACCATGGTAATACCATGGTACAGATGTACCATGGTTCAATGTACTCTGTTCAACTATCGTAATACCATGGTACAGATGAACAATAGTAATAGCATGGTACATAACAACCATGGTACAATATACCATAGTTAACCAAAATATTATTTCCCCGATTTTTTGGCGTAATGTTGTTAGTGACAAAAAAATACAATTGGAAGGATTTCAATTTACGACAAATAAATGAATGGATGCAAAGTTATATGCCTGTGAATAAAGTTGAATGGCTGACAGAATGGCTTAGAAACCGGTAAAGTTAAACAAATGATGTCTACCAAATGTACTGATTGTAATTTGTATGAGCATGCCAATAGCGCCACGTGGTGCGAGGCAGGAGAGAAATGTTGACATCTGAACAGTTATATATTCGGTACTCTGATGAACGCTTGGCCTAGAACAAAAGACATTCTTATTTTCCTGGCTGGAATCAGTGAGGCTTATAACATGTTTAATTGTGATCCCTGCATTAATTATGAAGGAGAGAATTCTCAAATTCTTAATTATGGGGATTATAAACAAGGATAGAGTCTCCCCGTAGTTCCCGGAAATAGGAAGTTCAACTCCGCAAACTTTGACCCTGCAGAGGTACGGCGTTGGCCTTGCTTCGATGAGAAGACGTCTCGCGAATAGACTGGCTGCCGACTTAGCATGCTGTGCATGCGGTTCAGTACCGCATGATAAAATTGCGTTTTGAAAGACAAGATTTTTGTAGCTGTCAGGGAGAAAAGTGATGAAAATCTTACTAGCCACTGTGCTGATGAATAAAATATAGTTTTGAATATCCCTAAAATATGCATATATTCGGCAAAACTAGTTGCCTGGCGAACAGAAAAGGGAAATGTGCGGATAGCTGACAGTCAAGATGTGCTTCAAAGCTTTATACGATTTTTCCTAAATTTGAAGCGAATACGGAATTCTCAACTTTAATACAGGAGTATTTTTATCAAAAGTATTTGTCAGTTCAGTAGTTCAAGTTGCCGAATAAATCCTTCGTCGGATTTCGACTTGTCAGACAACAACAACACGTACACTAGTCAGGCTGACATTACGTCGCCGGGATTCTCTATTTTATTTTGTGTTTATCTGCGGTGATCAGTCAGGCTATTCCACCCTACTGAATCGTCAAGTATGATTATAGGTGAAAACCGCCGGTCACGTGTCAAATTACAGTCAATGGTAGGTTTTTCAGTGCTTTGGTTATCAAGCGTGGGCGTGTGTCTGACCAGACGACAGTGACCACAGCCGAAAATGAACGATTTTCAGCATATCGATGACAGGTATGGTTACTGGTGTCCAGTCATATTTTGAAGGAGAGATATCGTACTATATTGTCACCAAACGTAGGGTTATTACTATTTCAAGTTAACAAAAATTTTAAACATTTTTGCGGCGAGAGGTGTTTTTAGGTGTTGGTAGACAGTCCATGGTAGGTATTAGCATCGAATTATAGTGTGAGGAAATGAGCACAAAATGAACACGTGGGAATTTACTACCTGCCTCATGTATCACTGACTCATTCATCTCTCGATTCCTTCCACTTGTGTGTGTTTAAGAGGAATATGAACCATTAATAGTATATTCTCTGTCTGTCTGATATTACGACAGTCCATGGTATCATCATCGGACCGATCGACAGTCCATTGTAGGTCAACATGCACTTGTGAATGATGCACGAGAGAACATCGTCTGATTTAATGATTCGCCAAATGGACTGTTGCCAAGACAAATGGTAGCTACAATGGACTGTCGACATGTCTGATATATAATCATATGTTGCCTCATTATAACATTGCAGCTGTTATGCGGCTTCAATGTGAAGTGATTCAACCTACAGTTCATGGTCGCATGACAAATGGACTGGTGCATTCACCTATAATCACACTTGTCGATTCAGTAGGGTGTATTCGCCTCTTTCTCATGTGTCGATCACATGACCTGCTGGGTGAGTTCCGGTCGTTTGACGTCGTAAGATTTGCATGGAGCATGCTAGTTTTTCGTTGACAGCGTCTGTTCCATATGAGTGAAAATTATACAAGTTGCCTTGCTCGAAAGCTAATGTACTTCTGAAATATTATCTACCAGAATCAAACTGCAAAACTACGTTTTAAAAATAATTCCCATTGACTTCAATGTTATTTTCGCGACCGTCAAATCTCCCGCAGGTTACGTCCCATAAGATAAGATAAGATAATTCTTTATTGTACAAGCGTCAATGACTGACAGAGTACATAATTCACATAACTATAACAACAGGTCAATTAATTCCAAACTTATAGGACATATCATGGATGGATGGATGGATGTACTTGGGCATATGTATCATATTCCCATATGCCGTCGGCTGGAACTCACCCAAAATGTACCACGTGACTGCAGTTGTGCATCTCCCGATTTGTTTCTATACTTCGTTGATTTCCGCTTTTTTTTCCGAATGGCTGATCGATTCCGTCAAGTGTGAGATCGAAAACGAGGCTTCTCATACAACAACCATGGCGGAAGGTCTGCGAATGTAATGGGACTAGTTACTCCATGCAGTTCTCTGTCGAACGACAGAATGGGGATTATTGTTCGCGGAGTGAGATTCTAGCATTAATTTAGGGCTCCTAACTCGGCAAATTGTTGACACTCGTTGCTCGAGTCTCCCGTTGAGCAGCACAGCGTCGAGTCAAAGTTTGAAGGGTCCGAGATTAACAACAACAACAACAACAACAGAGACGTCTCAAAGCCCCCATGAAGTCATTCAACAATGAAGTCGTGGCTTGCTTCGTTCTTTTCACCTTGTAATTATCAATTTTAAAAAGCTGAAAAGTCCAACCGCCTCCAAAAAAGACACTGGTTCGACATCACGTATCTCGATAACCGTCCACGAATAAGTTGACTGAACTATGCCACCATGGCATGCATGCGAGCTGTCTACGAATTTTTCAACGAGGATAATGCTCTGGAAATAGCCGACACTCGCATTATCAGTAGATCGCGGGATGAGCTCAACAATGATTCCCGGGACTTCGAATCCATATGTGAGATGAAATGGCCACAGCGCAATACAATAGTTGTTCCAGCCAAATTTTTGAGATTCAGTGGTAAGTACTGTAATAAATAAAATTATGTAATTCCGAGTGTTATTTATGTTAAATGTATCACTTGATATCTCATTTTTGTTTACCATATATTTGTTGTTGTTGATTATCACATATTTGTAGAATGGCCACCTTGCTTTAATGCTGAGCAACAGGAAAACTTTCACACTGCATAATTGAATGCCCTCCACTTTTTGGGACCGCAGTGTTATAAGTCCTATCTTAGATAGCTCCGGTTCGACATTTAACATGGCTGGTATAGAATTCACCGTTTCCCTTTTCAAATGTACGGAACCGTAGAGGGGACATGCACAATCTTTTTTTCGCAGAAAATTATCTCGTCCCACGAGATAATTATCTCGTCCCACGACATAATCATCTCGTCCCACGACATAATTATCTCGTCCCACGACATAATTATCTCGTCCCACGAGATAATTATCTCGTCCACGACATATTTATCTCGTCCCACGAGATAATTATCTCGTCCCACGACATATTATCTCGTCCCACGAGATAATTATCTCGTCCCACGACATAATTCTCGTCCCACGACATAATTATCTCGTCCCACGACATAATTATCTCGTCCCACGAGATAATTATCTCGTCCCACGACATATTTATCTCGTCCCACGAGATAATTATCTCGTCCCACGACATAATTATCTCGTCCCACGACATATTTATCTCGTCCCACGACATAATTGACCAATGGCAACAGGTTTTACAACTACGCTGTTAACGAATGAAAGCGCACGTAACTTGCGAAAAGAAGTGTCTCATATACCGGTATATTATTCCGAGCAGCTCGCCCAAGCCCTTTGCTGGGTCAACCATTAGTTCGGGAATTAGTGCGACACGTCGTCCCTTAATGACTTCCTTTGACGATGAGTTTTATTGACAATTGGCTTGTTTTCCTGGACGGCTACAGTACTCGGCCTATTCTTATCTAATCAAAAGAGCTAGAGGAACTACTGCTTTCGCAGAACTTCGATATTAAGGACTTCGTGTACATAAAACTAATAAAATTTACGTAGTTCAATCAAGCGTTCATTCTGCACGTATTGCAGTTCACCATGAAACAACTGAATTGGTATATTTTTTTATAAATGTGAAAGTCCTTTTATTATTAATTATATGGGAGATTTGTGAGTTGTTTTTTTACGTCATGACGTCAAGTCTGTATGTTATAACATTGGCAGATCAACACCATTGTGGCATTAAAATAATATGGTACGCATTGGCGATTTTATTGAAAGACAGGAATAAAATTAATATTGTCTTAGTTAATATACTGTGTGATCATTTAAGTTTCAATGTTGTACGATAAATGGTCTCCGAAATATCGCCGAAAACGTCTGGGATATATTATCTGGGACAGACAGTAGGTTTATTTCTATGGTTTCTTTGTGGAAAGTAGTTGAAAAATAATATATCTCTTGTTTGTGTATGAACAAATACTGAGCAAATGACTGGGATCTCAATTGAAACACAAAACAACTTTATAGAGGAAAAAAAAGAAGAACATTTCTGCTCAACGGACGTGTTGATGTTTTTTCGTCCAAATATGCGACTGAATTAGAGAACATTAATTCATTCTCAGAGATGATCGCACGAGATTTGGGCCCGGAATCGCCAATCTATTGTTTTGTCGCTGATCGATTGCAATCTGAATTTAGGCCTACCGGTATAGTAGGCACTGGCGGTGATAAGTTTACTCCCCCAGTATTAAGCAACAACTGGAAAAAATACTTGATACGAAAAACGTTCACTTCTATGCTATGTTTTCTTTCTTTCATTTTTTGTCTGTTTGCTTTTTGTTTATTTTTTTTTTTTGCCGGCCAAGCCTCCCTTGTCTACGCCCTTGCTCCCTCCCCCCCCCCCCTCCCCCAATGTACGGAGCCTTCTTGGTTTACTTCTTCTCAGGTTAATATGTAATGTCTGTGAAAATTTATATAATGCAAGGAAGTGGCGGAGATCAAGACACCTGTTCAGATGTGTACTTGTATCCGCTAAAGAAAATGTTGACATCAAATTCACTTCTAATCATGAATACTGTTTGAGGGAATGGATAAACTTCACTTCTTTGGTGTTCTCTAGTCAGTCTTGTGTGAAATCTATGTCAACAGGATTGTATTACAATATGACATCGACTTTATTATGAAGTCTGCGTCCGCTCCATACACAGATCCTACAACTCCAGACGAAAAAAAACAAACAAACACACACACATTGAAACACTCTCTTCGTTAAACAACTGCATTTCGCCCGAAGATTTGCCGACTTTTAGTGAACCTGGGACATCATAATTAAGATTCCATTCATCCAAACCCAAGAAAACTTTGAAATGATCAATGATTTTTTCCTTGTAGTTTGAGGGATTTTTTTTTATTGCCTAGGCCATCTGCAGATTGCATAAAATTCCCAGACTGACTGCAATAGAAGTACGTTACGTGCGCTTTCATTGGTAAAAAACGTAGTTGTAAAATCTGCTGTCATTGGTCAATTATGTCGTGGGACGAGATAAATATGTCGTGGGACGAGATAATTATCTCGTGGGACGAGATAAATATGTCGTGGGACGAGATAAATATGTCGTGGGACGAGATAATTATGTCGTGGGACGAGATAATTATCTCGTGGGACGAGATAATTATGTCGTGGGACGAGATAATTATGTCGTGGGACGAGATAATTATGTCGTGGGACGAGATAATTATCTCGTGGGACGAGATAATTATGTCGTGGGACGAGATAATTATTACGAGATAATTATCTCGTGGGACGAGATAATTATCTCGTGGGACGAGATAATTTTCCGCGAAAAAAAGATTGTGCATGTCCCCTCTACGGTTCCGTACAAATGTGCTCCATGGCTCCTGTAAACAATTCGATTCATAGCATGAATAAGAGGGGGATAACATTAATGTTGTTAACATTAAGTTATGTGATATTTCACTATTTCAGACAAGCGTCCCGAGCTGAAGTCCATACTGGACAGACTTCTGGATGGAGAGAATATATCCGACATTAGGAAATCCCTTGGTAGGCTGGGAAGAGAACAGAAAGGCAAACGAACGATATCCACAAGACAATCCTGCAGTTCCGAAGATGAGGTAATTCTATAGCAAGTGAAAAATCAGCTCAAATTAAGTTAAGGATATGTAACTTTCCTCCAATGGATGTGTATTCGCCACAACACACCTCAGAAGAATTTCGATTGCGGAACTGGATAACTGTCTGTATGTTTGATTTTCTCCTTGTATTTCAGGGGCCGCGGAGCTGGGGGGGGGGGAAGCAGTCCAACATTTAACTTGACCGGTATGGAGTTCAGCCCCCTCACTTTCAAATGTGCTCTGCGGCTCCTGAATTGTAACAAGGTGTGATATGGCTATAACTGATTGTTTCTAGCATACATTTTTTTCTATTTCATCAAGTATTCTGTCGCAATAAATGAGCATTTAAAAAAATTATTGTGACAGTTATTTTCCATAATTAAAAAAAAACACAGAATGCAGATATGCATTACGTATGCTAGATTATTACTCCTCACTGTTATCTTTAATGAATTCATTTTGTATTTTTAGAATGAAAGTCCAAGAAAGACAAACAAGAAAAGCAAAGTAACTAGCGAGAAGAGGGCTGAAAGGGACATCTTGTCGATTCTCAAAGAAAGAAATTGGCAGAAACAGGTATGTACATAAGGCTGCAGTGTCCAATAAACACTTCTTTATGTGGCAATTATATTTTCATTGGTGAAGCGTTAATGTGTTATATCCCATGATCCAGAAAATGTGAATATGTGTCAAGTTTGCCATATCTTTCAGATCAAATATATTTATTGTTTACAGATCAATAGCACAATCATACAATATTATACAATTATATGATCCCAATGAGGTAAATATGTTTTATGTACTAGAGAAAAACAATATTTGCCGAGGCCAAGGGTTCCCACACAAGAGGAAGTAACTCAAAATGTATATTGAGTAGATCACCTCCCTTGTCGTATCAACTCTTCCAATACAAAGGGAAGTAACTATAGGTATTACTCTCATAAATCATACTCATGTCATGGTTTCATTTAGAATATTTGTTTGGGGGCCTTTTGGAATATTTTCTTTGAAAAGAAGTGAAGCCAAATTACTCAAAATGTAGTGTATTTGAAAGAACTTGGAATATTTCAAAAGGAAGAAAGAATTAATCATTTATTTTTTTGTGAAAGGCCTACATGGATTCCTGTTTTTGTTTGACTTTATCCTTCTTGTCGACCAAAACTGAAATACAACCTTCACCACTTACTGCCTCGTACATATTAGGTTTACAAATTCTTATGTTGATTCCTTTTCTTTTCCAGAGGTAATCCAGCAGTACCATCCCAGCAAGACGACATCTGATATCCATTATTACATGAGGGAGAAACTGAACAACTCGGCGAAGAATTTCATCAGGAAACAGAAAAAAACTCAACAGTAGATATGTGATATGATACGGCTTATAGCATTGGACACACCGGTTCTCGTCAGATCACCAAAGTTAAGCAACGTTAAGCTCGGTCAATACTTGGATGGGTGACCGGGCGCTATACTGGCTGGATTGATTAATGTCCAGGGTAATGGGAACTGTGAGCACTCGCGTTCTGGCAGATGTAGGCACCGTCATGATATGACTGAAACAAGGTTGAAAACGACATTAACCCCTACTTCTTTCTCTATCTACACCTAGTTAACATACTAGTATACGGAACCAAATTGACAGCTATATGCTATGTTTGCATGAGGTCTTATTAAACCTTTATAAATCACTTCAACTGCTTTAGTTTCTTGAGCATTCAATCTCTTCAATTCATCTGATGTGAATGTAGATTTATTCCAGTACAATGCCAGACTTAATACCATGGTACGAACCACTATGTTTTTGGTCAATTTTATCATCGTTTTACCATGGTGTATGCAGTTTGTCACAGTACATGTACCATGTAAAGCCATTGAACCTGTAAAGCCATGGTACATGTACTGTGGCAATAGCACGGTACCATGGTAGAGCCATACTACATGTAGCATGGTAAAACCATGGTTCTATGGAAAAACTATGGTACTAGTGTTCGGTTTGTTCTTTTCAGTACAAGGGAAAGTAAGCTTGCTCAACAGTGAAACTTTGCACAGTAGCTAAACTTTCACACTGCATTGAATGCCCTTTATCTGTCCATACTGGAGATTTATATTGGTCATGTGAAAGGGACGGCAAGTTCACACTAGGCCGATGAGATAAAATGTGGCCGTGGCCTCTAGTTATACATGAGTGTCATAATGTCATACAATGAAATCTTACAGATTGCGTTTTATAATATATGTTCTTTGTCTATCAATCTTGTTTTTGGTTTTTCATTCACCTCAATTGATACACCCTTTTCATTTGCTGATCGATCAGTTTTGATGCGGACAACACCAAATAACAGCGTTAACTAACACTGATAAATGGTGTTGAAGCGGGCTCAACACCGTTCTGCAGTGTTGACTGACAAGTGCAGATGCTGGTTCAACACCAATTAACAGTGTTAAATAACACCAATAAATGGTGTTGAAGCTGGCTCAACACCCTTTTTTAGTGTTGACTGACAAGTGCTGATGCTGGCTCAACACCAATTAACAGTGTTATCTAACACCAATAAATGGTGTTGAAGCTGGCTCAACACCATTTTTCAGTGTTGACTGACAAGTGCTGATGCTGGCTCAACACCAATTAACGGTGTTAACTAACACCAATAAATGGTGTTGAAACCGGCTCAACACATTTTTTAGTGTTGACCGACGAGTGCGGATGCTGACTCAACACCGAATAACGGTGTTAACTAACACCAAATAACGGTGTTAACTAACACCAATAAATGGTGTTGGGGCAATATGGTGTAGGCTCTAACTCAACACTGTTTTTTGGTGTTGAAGTCAACACCAATTTTTAGTGTTAATTAACACCATTTTTCTGACTGTGCAAATTTAGTTTTTATCTAACGTCCATGTGATAATATTATTTGAATGGCCAGGCTCATCTCCTCTTATGGAAGTGATGTGTATATAGGTTAACTCGCTCCAATATTTCATCCAACCATCTGTCATTACTTTGAGCATCGGGTGAAGTTGGAGGTGAATAACTCGGCGGTGAATCCCATGGATCAGGCGATGTGGGTGGGCTTAACTCTGACTCCGGTACGTACCCCGAGTCAGTGGAAGTGTAGTCCGATGATAAGTCGGGCCAATCGGAGCTGTAAAACAGCAAAACAATACATTTGAAGAGATATATCATGGAAATAGCACGCCTATAATTAATACGTTGTTCCAATAACCACTCTCCAGAGTTTATACGCATGTAAAATAACAGTGCAGTCAAACGCTAAGCGTATCTTAAAGAGACAATCCAGTACGCAAAAAATTAAGAATAAGAACTCACTTTTCATCGTCGTAGAAATTGGCCATGGTATTTTCTTCAAGTGTCCTTGTGGTCTTTCTTGATGTACAAGCAGCTCGATACTAAACCAGTGGAAAGTTCCGTGTATTTATAGGGCGTTCGCCGAAGACAAACCAGTTTTTTCACGCTATAGAGATTCTTTGATCCCCGATGGTAGATTTCGACTGGTGTATACGGGCGCCTAATGTAGACCATTCCCTTTGTACTATAGCCGCTAATGGTTTTCGCAAATGTTATTTGTTCTTTATTTTATATTCCAAAAGTCAACTTTTAGATAGTTTTATCGTATTCGGCAATCGAGAAGTAAATATATATATGCGCCAATTTCTGTCAAATACCTCGCGTCAGGCCATACCGCAGGTAAAATTTCATCAAAACCGGGTTAAGAGATTTCGCCCGTTCCAAAAATAAACCTACGGCCCTGGATTACGTTATCATACCCGGGGAGCCGATGATATTCTCCCCGATACACCGGTCAATTCAACGTTCGCCGGCTTTTCTCATTTAACGTGGCGTGAGTTCGAACTGTATTTATGTAAAAGTTCGCCAAATTCGCCATGTTTTTCATTCTGGCGAGTAAACTTTGGTTTGAGCGGATAGAATAAACCGTATTTTTTCCTATTTATTCGGTATACATGTTTTTGATCTCACAGGGTAGATTTGCTCCTTCTGTAATGGGCGCCTAATGTAGACCATTCCCTTTGTACTATAGCCGCTAATGGTTTTCGCAAATGTTATTTGTTCCGTGTCCCCCCGGTACACGGGTGAAAGCTGACAGAAAACTTTATTTTATATTCCAAAAGTCAACTTTTATATAGTTTTATCGTATTCGACAATCGAAAAGTAAATATATATGCGCAAATTTCTGTCAAATACCTCGCGTCAGGCCATACCGCAGGTAAAATTTCATCGAAACCGACTCGAAACCCTCAGTTAACGTATAGCCTTAACCGAACATGTATTTCCCGTGGATAAACCCCCGAGCCGTGAATTCCTTGCCACGCCCCTGTCAGTCGCTAATGTCCCCCCCGGTACACCGTACCTCCATTAACTGTAACACGGGGTGTTTTAAGCACTTGTGATTGCATCTATACTATAGAAACTTACGGCGAGATAGCTTCATTTGTACAGACTCTTATCTATGGTTAATGTCTCTGTTCCCCAGAAAAAAAATCGAACGAACTATTGTCGGTGACTTCTATAGGCTAACTTAAAAAAGCCGTACACCTGTCTCGCCGTATATCAGGTTAACGTGGGGAAAACGGTCAACTCTCTTGTTACCTCAATTATTTAAGAACTCTAATAAAAGTGACGATGGTACTAATATTTCATAATTAAAAGGTATAGGAGATCTGGTTTAGAACGAAACAATATGAATGAATGAAGTTAAATCTTGTCTTATTACTAAGCGCCTTTTTTTGTCACCGTTCACGATTGAGGTAAATATAATATGAAATTAGAATTGTATTTCCAGTTATTTCATTTACAGATGATTTCCTCAATGCCTTGCAAGATCTAAGCTTCCCGTCATCTCCCACCGCTAGTTTTAGGTATGTAATTATTTCCTTCAATATATGTGAAATTTTCTTTAGACCCTTGTTATTCGTTATTTTATATTTTTTTTATCTCTTATCCGTCCTTAAAATGGTTTCGTTCAAAGGGTTTATCTTAAAAGATATCAGGAAATATTGCTAAATGATAGGTTAGTGCAGTGGATAAGACGTCCGCCTACGGATCGAGCAGTCCGGGGTTCAAATTCGGGGTTCAAATCCTGCCGGGGTCGAGAAATTTTTTTTTCTTCTGTTTTATTTTTTCCGGTGTTAGGAATATTCCCCGGATATATTTTGGATGTAGTTTTTGCGCCATCAGACAACATGACCCAGCATTTATATTTCCTTCCCCGATTCTCGAATGGCGTGATGTGTGTTTTGCACCGCACTTTATAGTATATGTTTACGCGTACTGTTAACGTTTTTATTGATGTGACTTCTACTACGATGATACGTTAGTAAGTACGAATTGATCTTAACGAAACTCAGTCTTCAAACTTATAGCACTGACTATTACGAATATATAACACCAATTGCTAATGCGGAGGAATGTGTAACGTGTATACTCATAAAGTGTTCCGTGTCAATCTTGCATCAGACCCCCCTCGAACTAAGTTAGGAACATGCAGTATCAATTTTTTATTTTTATTTTCGCCTCGGAATTTCTGTTCGCATTTCTCAACCGATACCCAGGACAGAGCATCCTAGCATCTGTAGCGAAAACTGCATTACGACTTGAGTATGTCATGTCTATAATCTTGAATCAATAACATACTAAACACAAGAGTGGCTCTTACGAGAAAATGGGAATAAACGCATCGCGAAGTACAATTATCGCAAACTTAAACTTAAATGCGAATTTACTTTTGGATTTGTACTTCTATGATCAATATATGTTCTCCTTTCATGTTTTTGCGTATAGGCGTAGTGTATATATGGCGTATCTATATTATTTAGGGTCAGCTAACCTCATAAATTGTAGGTCTATATGACAGTAAATACAATCCGATCCCATGAGAAATCCAATGTATATACATTTGTTGTATAAGAAACCACCTAAACTTAGAGCTTTAATAACAAACTTTGTACGGTGAACTCTCTTCACGCTATACACAGGTATAACTTATTCTCGTCTAAATGGGAATTGACTGTCTCATGAGCTCAGCATACGTTTACAACATAACTGTAGAAAATTTGTTAGTATAATACCGCGATATGTAGTCAAAATTTTCGCGGCTTTCTTCACGCCTGGAAACAAAGTACTCGCACATGTTACACGCTGCGGCAGTATTGATGTTATGTTAGTGTATGTCCGAACTTGTTATAATTTTTCCCAGTTACAATCGCTAGAATGCGTAATATCATAAGGTCGCTCACAATAGCCATTGCGCGTTGTATTGGCCTTTCCCCACTTTTTTTCTATTTTCTATATACATTTCTATATTTTTATTCCATATAAATGTTGTGTTCCGTGTGCACCTGCGTCTAAACCAATGCACCAAAGTTAATCAAGTTGTAAACTCCGTGCAACGGGTATACTGTCTATAGTGAAATCGAGCAATACAATGGAATAAAGTTTATTATACTAAATAATATGATTCCTGTGTTAGTGAATGAATGCTAACGTATTCACCATCTCGACAGAGAATGCAAAACAAAGTGAATTATTGTTCTATGCCTTATACAAAAACAGCTATATAAATATAGAATTCGAAACCAAGTTTAGATCAAATTTTACAAAAACATGAGAATTTACTACACGGTATTCTCATTAGATGCAAAAATAAACAGAACACGAAATTATGATTTTCGATACGTACCTGTTAATCAGTACCCATTGCTGAGCGTGTATTCCAACCTTATATGGTGGTATTACAACGCATATAAGGGAAGTGGGAAGTGGTGCCGACATACTGGCAGAGCCGCATGACTTCACAGTACAGCCTTCTGGTTAACCTATTCTAAAGCACATACCAAGAATCTAACGATTCGTAATATGTGTTGTTACTCAGGTGCGCTTTTATTGTACCTGTTCATGTGGCAACTTGGATGACATGACCACACGGCCCCTAGCACCGGCATAAGCGGTATTAGATACAAATATAGAGAACTATGATAGAAATGCTCTGACAACTCGTATATTGGTAACTGGTGAGCTGTGTCGCTGTGACAACTCGTATACACTGGGGATTGGTGAGCTTTATCGTCGTCAGATGAAAATGACGACATTTAACTTATAAAAAGACTAGTCTGTAAGGCCCGATGTCGACCCAGCATCAACTTCCCACAATGTCTACATATATGAAATACCAAAAGGTCTGTACAGCGGTAGGCCTCGGGGACGAAACGTCCACCAGCAGAATCTCGCCATATACAGGTAAAAATTACAACGTATTACTCAATTTACCTTTTTTGTTATTTGTTCGATATTCGTGCATGTTTCAACGGAGAATATAATGTTTTCTATTGGACATCTACTTTACGTTCATACATGTACTGCTCTAAATCTTGGAAAGTTTATATTGTAATATCCATACATGTTTTGGGTATTTTCGTTTTATCAGTACCTCGTCTAGAAAAAGTTTCCCTCAAAATTCAGTTCAATAACGTTCCGAGACAGAGTTATTGCGTTTACATCAGTACAGTAGTATATTTCCATTCTACGTGATATTGTTGTACCAATCTTTTGCATCAAGACTAGCGGTAAACTTTTTGCTTTAAACTAGTTTTACAGGTTCTGCGTGTTCGATATCGCATGAAGACAATGAGAATGTATACCATTTATATAATAATAAGCGCATAAAACATTTTCAGTTCAAAACTACATTTACTTTACACATTAATAAGAAAGGATTATAAATGTTCCGCTTTATTACCGGGCTAAATTACGGTTATTTCATTATAACGGGCGACATTCCGCGATTCTTTCAAAATAATAAATGATTCTTTTTATTAAAATCAGTTTTAATGTACTTGCATTCTAGGATTCGGTTCCGAGAAAGTTTTTGATATCGTTTCCCTTTTCTAACTTTCTAAAATTCAATCATGTGCTGTATAGTTTTTATTGGACGTGAGCAATGTTTTGCTCGGATAATTAGTTTTTTTTCTTCTCCCGTGTCATTATCTGGGGACGGACTTATCGTATATATCAGTATTCCTCGAAGTCATTTACTGCTTTTGTCCGATTTATTTCCACTATAAAATTTTGCGTTGAATTTTGAAACTAGTTTATTTTATATATGCTAGTTTTATTTTAGTACGTTTTTTTTATGGACACAAGTATAGGTTTTGTTTCAAAGTTGCCGAGTCTACACGTTTACCGGACCTTTTCTCACTTTTCCTCTTTAATTGATGTAATCCAAACGGATATTTAACGGAGTGATAAATTTCTGTGATGTTTTGTTTTATGAATTTCCAACAGTATTCAAACTGGGTTTGCTTCTACGAGCACAGTTTACGATGTAATTGGTCGGTTTTGTATAGATAATTATTTACGTTGTGTCGAATTTATATCATTTTATCGAACAAATTGTGCATTTTTTGCCCGACAGTTCTTGGTTTATCATAACTTCAAAGTTGTCTGTTGAATATAGTAAAATTTGATTAAACATTTTCTCTTTCACATTCTTCTCCGTTTTAACATGTGCTCTTTACGCCAGTAGATCAAACTTCACAATATGGCTGACTGTTTTCTTTTTGGAGTGTTACCGATTACAAATTTAATTTCTACGTAATATTGTGCCGCGTATGAAAACTTGATCGATTGTGTTAGTTTTCCATTGATATTCATCGGGATTTAATTCTATACAAGTGATATTTTTGCGGACAAAAGCCTAGTTCTTTCTTTAATTTCTTTTGGATGTAAGCTTTTTTTACGTTATTTGAAGTGCGACTAACAATTGAGAAAATGTAATGTGCATTTTGTTGTCTTACAAGACAATCTCGCGGAAAGCGTGGGTTGACGATGGGATACGTGATGGACAGATGCAAAGTTCTCGTCATAGGTGTACTCACTTTGGAACTACTAGAGTATGAACACTTTAATCTCTTAATTGGCAACTAGAGATCCGTATATACGTAAATTTAGCAGTGTAGACATCCTTTTATCATTTGTATTTCGTTATACGATAGTTTTAGGATTTTGAATAACTCGTCTGGGAGTTTGCCTGTGTGTGTGGTCGTGAAAATATATGAAAATATACGAAGAGCGAATAAATGGGTGTGATTACAGCGCTACAATATAGTAGAAAGTACAATATAAGATGCACTGGACTGAATGTTATGAAATACAACAGAAGTATTTAGAAATCTGTTGAGTAAACATCAAAGATCAGTGTACATGTTCATATGGACGCCAATGTTCCGATGGGGTTACAGAATATGCGTTCATTTGTGAACATTGGCGTCCACATGAACATGTAAAAGAGTACAATTATGCGTAAAAGCGTTCAAAAGTACACACTTCAGAATGAACACTAATTTCAGTTCCAGTATTAAACACTGGGTGATATTGTGGACAACCTATTTCTTTGTTTTTATTGAGAACGACCTGTTTGATGAGCTTGATAACACTTCAGTGAAAAATTTCAAATAAATCTCGTTTCATGCTACTTTTCGTACTTGAACACCTTTACATGTACGAAAGGTGTTACAAACTTGTGTACGTTTCAGTCTTCAGGATATGCACACTTTTTTTTTGACAGTGTATGATAGCGTTTTTTAACTGTATCTTTGCAGTTTATGATAATATTTAGTCTTGGTGGTATTTCGTTAAGATGCCTATATAGAGTATTTCAAACAGTGCACGTAGGAACAAAGATGTACGATATTATATTGGAAGGAAAATTATGTGACGATATGCGAGAACTGATGAAGTCAAATTGACTATTGATTGAAAACAGAATAAAGCGACTCACAAAACAAATAAAACACGATTACACCAGACAAGTGAGGCTGTACACTGAGCTTTGATGTTTACTCAACCGATTTCTAAATACTTCTGTTGTATTTCAGAACATTTAGTCCAGTGCATCTTATATTGTACTTTCTACTATATTGTAGCGCTGTAATCACACCCATTTATTCGCTCTTCGTATATTTTCATATATTTTCACGACCACACACACAGGCAAACTCCCAGACGAGTTATTCAAAATCCTAAAATTATCGTATAATGAAATACAAATGATAAAAGGATGTCTACACTGCTAAATTTACGTATATACGGATCTCCAGTTGCCAATTAAGAGATTAAAGTGTTCATACTCTAGTAGTTGCAAAGTGAGTACACCTATGACGAGAACTTTGCATCTGTCCATCACGTATCCCATCGTCAACCCACGCTTTCCGCGAGATTGTCTTGTAAGACAACAAAATGCACATTACATTTTCTCAATTGTTAGTCGCACTTCAAATAACGTAAAAAAAGCTTACATCCAAAAGAAATTAAAGAAAGAACTAGGCTTTTGTCCGCAAAAATATCACTTGTATAGAATTAAATCCCGATGAATATCAATGGAAAACTAACACAATCGATCAAGTTTTCATACGCGGCACAATATTACGTAGAAATTAAATTTGTAATCGGTAACACTCCAAAAAGAAAACAGTCAGCCATATTGAGAAGTTTGATCTACTGGCGTAAAGAGCACATGTTAAAACGGAGAAGAATGTGAAAGAGAAAATGTTTAATCAAATTTTACTATATTCAACAGACAACTTTGAAGTTATGATAAACCAAGAACTGTCGGGCAAAAAATGCACAATTTGTTCGATAAAATGATATAAATTCGACACAACGTCAATAGTTATCTATACAAAACCGACCAATTACATCGTAAACTGTGCTCGTAGAAGCAAACCCAGTTTGAATACTGTTGGAAATTCATAAAACAAAACATCACAGAAATTTATCACTCCGTTAAATATCCGTTTGGATTACATCAATTAAAGAGGAAAAGTGAGAAAAGGTCCGGTAAACGTGTAGACTCGGCAACTTTGAAACAAAACCTATACTTGTGTCCATAAAAAAAACGTACTAAAATAAAACTAGCATATATAAAATAAAACTAGTTTCAAAATTCAACGCAAAATTTTATAGTGGAAATAAATCGGACAAAAGCAGTAAATGACTTCGAGGAATACTGATATATACGATAAGTCCGTCCCCAGATAACGACACGGGAGAAAAAAAAAACCTAATTATCCGAGCAAAACATTGCTCACGTCCAATAAAAACTATACAGCACATGATTGAATTTTAGAAAGTTAGAAAAGGGAAACGATATCAAAAACTTTCTCGGAACCGAATCCTAGAATGCAAGTACATTAAAACTGATTTTAATAAAAAGAATCATTTATTATTTTGAAAGAATCGCGGAATGTCGCCCGTTATAATGAAATAACCGTAATTTAGCCCGGTAATAAAGCGGAACATTTATAATCCTTTCTTATTAATGTGTAAAGTAAATGTAGTTTTGAACTGAAAATGTTTTATGCGCTTATTATTATATAAATGGTATACATTCTCATTGTCTTCATGCGATATCGAACACGCAGAACCTGTAAAACTAGTTTAAAGCAAAAAGTTTACCGCTGGTCTCGATGCAAAACATTGGTACAACAATATCACGTAGAATGGAAATATAGTACTATACTGATGTAAACGCAATAACTCTGTCTCGGAACGTTATTGAACTGAATTTTGAGGGAAAACTTTTTCTAGACGAGGTACTGATAAAACGAAAATACCCAAAACATGTATGGATATTACAATATAAACTTTCCAAGATTTAGAGCAGTACATGTATGAACGTAAAGTAGATGTCTAATAGAAAACATTATATTCTCCGTTGAAACATGCACGAATATCGAACAAATAACAAAAAAGGTAAATTGAGTAATACGTTGTAATTTTTACCTGTATATGGCGAGATTCTGCTGGTGGACGTTTCGTCCCCGAGGCCTACCCCTGTACAGACCTTTTGGTATTTCATATATGTAGACATTGTGGAAAGTTGATGCTGGGTCGACATCGGGCCTTACAGACTAGTCTTTTTATATGTTAAATGTCGCCATTTTCATCTGACGATGATAAAGCTCACCAATCCCCAGTGTATACGAGTTGTCACAGCGACACAGCTCACCAGTTACCAATATACGAGTTGTCAGAGCATTTCTATCATAGTTCTCTATATTTGTATCTAATACCGCTTATGCCGGTGCTAGGGGCCGTGTGGTCATGTCATCCAAGTTGCCACATGAACAGGTACAATAAAAGCGTACCTGAGTAACAACACATATCATGAATCGTTAGATTCTTGGTATGTGCTTTAGAATAGGTTAACCAGAAGGCTATACTGTGAAGTCATGCGGCTCTGCTAGTATGTCGGCACCACTTCCCACCTCCCTTATATGCGTTGTAATACCACCATATAAGGTTGGAATACACGCTCAGCAATGGGTACTGATTAACAGGTACGTATCGAAAATCATAATTTCGTGTTCTGTTTATTTTTGCATCTAATGAGAATACCGTGTAGTAAATTCTCATCATGTTTTTGTAAAATTTGATCTAAACTTGGTTTCGAATTCTATATTTATATAGCTGTTTTTGTATAAGGCATAGAACAATAATTCACTTTGTTTTGCATTCTCTGTCGAGATGGTGAATACGTTAGCATTCATTCACTAACACAGGAATCATATTATTTAGTATAATAAACTTTATTCCATTGTATTGCTCGATTTCACTATAGACAGTATACCCGTTGCACGGAGTTTACAACTTGATTAACTTTGGTGCATTGGTTTAGACGCAGGTGCACACGGAACACAACATTTATATGGAATAAAAATATAGAAATGTATATAGAAAATAGAAAAAAAGTGGGGAAAGGCCAATACAACGCGCAATGGCTATTGTGAGCGACCTTATGATATTACGCATTCTAGCGATTGTAACTGGGAAAAATTATAACAAGTTCGGACATACACTAACATAACATCAATACTGCCGCAGCGTGTAACATGTGCGAGTACTTTGTTTCCAGGCGTGAAGAAAGCCGCGAAAATTTTGACTACATATCGCGGTATTATACTAACAAATTTTCTACAGTTATGTTGTAAACGTATGCTGAGCTCATGAGACAGTCAATTCCCATTTAGACGAGAATAAGTTATACCTGTGTATAGCGTGAAGAGAGTTCACCGTACAAAGTTTGCTATTAAAGCTCTAAGTTTAGGTGGTTTCTTATACAACAAATGTATATACATTGGATTTCTCATGGGATCGGATTAGAAATTTTATAAGTGCACGTAGTGCACGAAATGAAATTAAAATTTTATGAGTAAACTGAAGTAAGGTATAATAATTGCATTCTGCTTCGCCCTAAGCATAGAATCAAGCCAATTCAAAGCCTCGCGAGAAGTCGCGAGATCTCGCCCTTCTACAAATGGAAGAGCGAAGAAAGAAGGAAGACAACATGTATAGTGGTTCCACATTCATAATCTTTATATCAATATAAACGCGTGTGATACAAACTTAATTCCGATAGATCGCGATCAAGATATTCTTATATGGAGCTAAAGGTAGAAAAAATCTGGAATTGTCCTTCCGAAGCACAACTGAGAATTACAACTGGAATGTCAACATAGAACTGTTCAAACAGAGTAAACTGTATTTGATGAAATCATCCCCATCTTCGGCACCCTGAATGTAGCCATGGTAGTCCTTCAAGGTCTGTCAAAAGACAAATATGTAAGGTATAATAATGCATGACTGGTGGGATCATGGGTGGGAATTATTATACCTTACTTCAGTTTACTCATAAAATTTTAATTTCATTTCGTGCACTACGTGCACTTATAAAATTTCTAATTTTATATCGTAAACTTCCGTAAGGTATAATAATTGCATGTTCAAAGTCCCTTTTACTTATTTATGTTTGAACAGGGCAGTTTGGAACTGGTCTTCGGTCACTTCCCTATTGTAAAATCGATTAAAGGTCAAGGCCTTAGACCAGTTCGCTCTCTCAATAATATCATGTACCGACAACCCCTTAGCCTTTGCCATGGATGTGGCTGCCCCTCTGGTAGAATGAGCCTTAAACTTATCAGTGTCTATGCCCGCTTCCCCCATTAGGCGTTTTAGCCAATTAGATAGGGTACTGGTTACAATAGGTTTGTGTGGCTTAATGAAACTAATCAAGAGTTGGCTGGACTGATTTGACTGTCTTAGATTGTCTGTTTTCTCTAGGTATGTCCGCAAGCAAGTTAACACATCAAGTGCGCTATTCTCCTCGTATTCAGAAAACTTTAGAGTAGTGGGGGGTTGCCCCACTCTCCTAGTCTTAGTCGGTTCCTTTATTCTGAATTCTATCCTGTTTCCATAGTCTGTCATATAGTCTGTGTTTAGTTTGTTTATCTCAGATGCTCTCCCAGCACTTGTCAGTGATAGGAGCATTGCTAGCTTCTGTGATAAATCTTTCAGTGGTAGGTCAGAGTTATCGCCCTTGTTTTTTATGTACTCCAGGACTACACCCACATCCCAGGTATCAGAATACCTGGGTGAAGGTGGCCTCTCATTGAATATGGCGGTCATGATCTGTTTCACAAGCTCATGCTGTCCGATTTTCACACCATTTACTTTGGGATGAATTATTGAGATTGCGGACCGAAACCCATTGATAGTGCTGTACTGATAGCCTTCCTTGTACATTGCAGTTAAGAATTCAACTATATTTGCCATAGTGGCCTGAAGTGGATCAATTTGTTTCGGGTTACACCAGCTACACCATTTACGCCAGGAGCAGTCGTAAGCAGACCTGGTTCCTGATCTCCATGATTTTGCGAGAAGTTTGGAAGCGTCCTCTGATAGGCCAGTTGATCGGTTTCTTTGCCTGATATTTTCCACGCCGCTAACTTCATTGTACCGGAAATGACCAGAGGGTGAGGTTGACCCAACGGTGACATGATCAGGTCGTTTTGTGGGGGTAGCAGTATTGGGGGACCTACTACCATTGACAGGAGAGTGGGGTACCAAGTCTGGGACTGCCAAGTTGGTGTCACTAGAACAATTTCGCATTCTTCCTTGCGGACCTTCGCTAGGCATCTGCCTATCAGACAGATTGGCGGGTAGGCATATCCCTTCAAACCCTGCCATTCGGTCTGAAAAGCATCCACCGTCGCTGCTTTTGGATCCGGTTTCCAACTGAAATACTGTTCTTTTTGGTAGTTCAGTCTGTCCGCAAATAAGTCTACAACTATCGGGCCCATCAGTCTCTCCAACTGTAGGAATATATTCCTGTTCAGAGTCCATGCACTGGAGTCTATCAAGTTTCTTGACAAGAAATCTGCCTCCTGGTTCAGAGATCCCGGCAGATATTCCGCGGTCATTATTATCTCTCTCTGAAGACAAAAATCCCACAGGTCCTTCGACACCCTGAATATCGGCTCTGACCGTGGACCCCCCATTTTGTTTATCTGAGCCACTGCTGTACGGTTGTCCATACAGAGATGGATATGTATTTTGTGACGGTCCTTGGCAAATGCCTTCACTGCAAATGAAGCTGCCATTAGTTCTAACACATTTATGTGATTGGAGCTTTCCTCCAGGGTCCATGCTCCCCCTATTCCCACCTTCTTCCATATCGCCCCCCACCCCTTTTTCGAAGCATCGGTGGTTAAGACCATGTCTGGCCCGGGTGTCACTAGGGCTTTCCCATTCCAGGTCTCCAGATGTAAGATCCACCATCGGAGCTCGTTTTTGCACTCTGGTGTTAGAGTTACACTCGCTTCGTATGATTGGTTCTGGATGTAGGCTTTTTTGGTCATCTGGAGATGGCGGTAATGAAGTGGGGCTGGAAGAACTGCTGGAATTGAGGAGGTCAATGTTCCTATAAGTGTGGCTAGTTTGCGTACAGTGGTCTGCCCCTGTATGGTCTCTCGACATTGACTAACTATTGATGTCAGTTTCTCCAGAGGAAGAGAGAGGTTCATCTTCACAGAGTCCACAATCAACCCTAGGTATTCTAATAATTGCGTTGGCTGAAGGATTGACTTCTGTTGATTCACTATGAACCCTAGGCACTTTAATAGATAAAGCAGTGTGTTCCGATCGACCTCCAGAGATTTGGGGTCCTGATTCATCAAAAGTTTGTCGTCTAAATAAATCAGAATTCGCATTCCGATCCGCCTCAACAATCCCACTAGGGGGCGCATTAATTTCGTGAATTCCCGGGGTCCTGGTCCATACCCGAAGGGAAGACATTGGAATTTGAAATATTTGTCCCCCCACTGGAATCGGAGAAATTTCCGGTCCTCTGCCCGGATGGGGACACATAAATATGCGTCCGTCAAGTCTACTTTTATCATCCAGTCGTTTTTCTGCAGCATATTCGACAACATCGGAATCCCCTCCATCTTGAAGTGCTGATACGGAACATGCCGATTTAGTTTCTTTAAGCTGAATACCGGACGGTTTCTCCCGTCTTTCTTTTGTCTCAAGAAAATGTGACTCAAAAATTGACCCTCCACTGGCTGGACCTGTATAACGGCCTGTTTGGTGAGCATAGTTTCGATTTCTTGGTCTACGAGTTCCGTCTCTTTTTGAGAGAGACGCAGTGGTTGTGGTGGTTTTAGCTGGTTTGGAGGAGAACAAAACTCTAGGGGAAGGCCCCTGACTGTACTTAATATTCTGGGATCTTTTGTTATCTTTTCCCAGTTTATAGCGAAAAACTTTAACCTTCCGGCATGTGGGAGGTTGTCTCCCTTGTGCTCCAAATCTAAGCTTTTGATTTCTGAATGAATTTGATCCACATTTGTCACGTGATTGCCGTGCACAACCGGATTTTGAGCCAGTGTTGAGTTTGACTTTTGTGTCACATTTCCTTTTGGTGCGTTTGCATACATACCTGCCTGACTTGTTTTGACCACGGTAATTCGAACCTCCTCTACCACGTTGTCCATCGGGACGGAATGTCCCGAATCGGAAGGTTCTTCCACCATGACTTTGGTCTGTCCGAGTTTGCTGGCCCCCAAAATTTCTCCTATTCGAGGGCCCCTGCTGAAAGGGCCGGCTTTTCTTGCCATGAAATTTTCGTTTTTGATAGCCAAATAGAGCCTGTGCTTGTGCTCGAAACTTTTTCTGTTTTTCAAGTTTTTTTCGAAATTTCTCTCCGAAGAGTGCACCTTCAGAGTGTGACAACACTTTTTTGTGTTTTGTCAACATTTTCTGAGCATTCTTTTTGCCCTTGAACAGTTTGGACAGGATGCCTAGGCGTCTACAGTAGGTCACAGTGAGATTCGGCTGGCCGACTAGACACGCCGTTTTTTCAACCAAACCCAGAAATTCATTTAAGTCAAGTTCATCATCAGTGTTCTTTCCTTCTCTGATGTTATCTAATTTTGTCCATACAGAAGATAAAGGTCCCATGATGTCCAAAACTTTTTGTTGTACCCGCTTAAAGCTTTTGTCAACATTTTTCATTGTGTATTCTTTTCTGTCTTCAAGTACCTCCTCCCAGACACCATCTAATTCAGGGAGCTTTAAACTTTTTGATTTTGGAACAGGGTTTTCCTTTAGGATTGTTTTCTCAACGACTTCCTCAGTTTGATAATGACGGAAATAACCCTTCATGGTTTTGTTCAGAGCTTTGTTTAGCTTTATTTTGGGTTTTGCACCCGAATCTGGGTTGAATGGCCTGTATTGTTTCTTGGCCATGGTTTGTTCTACATCAACCTCAGAATCACTTTGGCTAGTATTGGTACTATCAGAGGAACTATTCCCCTTGGTGTTATTATTATCACCAGTACCTGTGTCAGAATCGTCACCAGTATCGGTGTCATGATCACTATTAGACCCAGAACTGTAACTGGGCTTGGAGCGTTTACGCTTTCTTGGCCGATCAGACTCTTGTTCATGATCAGTGCTATTTTCAGAAGAGTTTGAGGACTGGGAACTAGTATCACTGGCCGTACTGGACTCTCTTGACTCGTGTTCAAATTTATTACGAGTCGCCGATTTTTTGGCCAGTTTACGTTTTGTTTTATGTTTTGACCGATCTTCTGGTGCCTCCCGGCTTCATTTATGCCTCCCGGCTCAGATTGGACCTCACGGCCTTCATGCCTCCTGGCTAAATCGGTTGGACCTGTGTCCATATCCGACACTGCTGCCTCCCGGCTTGCAGATTTCTGTCCATGTGCCTCCCGGCTTGGACCGGCTTTATCAGCCGTATCGGGTTCCATATGACAAAATGAATTGTCCGGAACAATCTAAAGTCTTTGTAAATTTGATTTATAGCATCTACACTAACGGATGGCACTGAATGCCTCCTACCAGATACGAATTGTAGCTACGGTAAACAAGTTGTCTGCTTCTACGAGCGAAGCCATTTGTAGAAGGGCGAGATCTCGCGACTTCTCGCGAGGCTTTGAATTGGCTTGATTCTATGCTTAGGGCGAAGCAGAATGCAATTATTATACCTTACGGAAGTTTGCGATATAAAATTAAAAGTCCAGTACAACTCTAGGGTTAGATTCAAAAGAGAAATTAAAAAAAGAGAGATGAAAAGACAATGCAAAAAAAAAAAAATTACACGATTGAAGACAAGCAATTGTCATAACTGCAGCTAGTCCTTGGCGACCATAAACTCGTAAAAATGAAATGAATTAGAGAATTCTGTTTGAAAAGGCGCACAATTTTGTAAACTATTGCGCGAAGGCATCTGGCTCACTTTCAATATGATCATGCGGACTCTAGACAGATACATAAGTTTGCCATGTTTGGTTATTGAAGGCTGCAAACAAGTGCCAAACAGTTTGACCAAACAGTTTGACTTGACCACCCTTATTGAAAGAATGGATTTGCCCATAACGTTTGACCTAAATCATGTAAATGCAGTACGCCAGACTTTTGTTGATGGGGCAGGCATTTGAAATGTTTCTGTGCTGCCCTAGTAATGTGGGACACTTGTTTCAGGATAATAGACAGTTAAATTCAATGCCAGAAAATGGATGCGTAGTCTAGTAATTTTAAAAATCAACTTCAGTTGTTTTGGTTTGTTTGCACCATGAAGGTAAAAATCGGATCCGATTTTACCTCCATGTTTGCAATCTCGTTAAATTTAAAAAATATTTTGACAGTATCAAGTCTTCTTTATGTATCTTCAAATCACAGAATGATCTAGTCAGGTTTATATTGTGGCTAAATCAGTTCGCTGTCTTTGAATTATCCATTCAAACTTTATTAACTACGGTACAATCAAACTTTGGTTTCAGTTTCAACATCGTACAATGCGTACTGTAGTCTAGGGTGTTTACATCACGTGACTTAAGCAGGGGACAACTAGATTTTGCAGCGAAAACGGCACAACAGTCCAGAACTTCTATAAAATTTAGCTCCATAGAAACAAAAACCTGTAGACAGCTAATATCATTAAAAAGCTTATTGATCAGGCTTTTCAGATCTGAAGTTTGGAATAAATATGACCGGTCGTTGATTAGAAATGAAAGATTTAAGACCGAGTGGTGGGGTCAAAATCATAGCCACTGGCGATGGCACAAGTTTTTTCAAGTTTTCGGGTGATTTTTAGGGTGAAAATATCGCTAGACACCGCCGCTGTTATGTATGGCAGACATGTATATTGACTGAACTTATAATCAACATATCCCAAATTTATGAAAGCCGTGTGATTGAAGTTTGTACATAGAATATTTACGAAATAAATAGATGTTGACCATAAAACTCGAGAAAAAAGCAATTTGTCGGGCAAATTTGGACAATTTTAGCCCAGAAAACTTGCCGCTGGAAATTTCAATCACACGGATTTGAAAAATTCAGTTATTTTTGAGTAAAAATGACTTGCTGACTTCACCTGATTGTACCCACGATCGGCGGTGTGTCTTATTTCCAAAAAGAGTGCCCTCCGCCGACATCGAAACAAACACGCACTGTGAAACATGTTTGTTGCAGCGCGCACCAAGGAAAGTTTGAACACGACAAATTTTATAGATTGAAAATATCGCTAGGCACCGCCGCTGTTCTGCATGACAGACATGTG
Source organism: Hanleya hanleyi (assembly GCA_036873755.1). Classification (NCBI taxonomy): domain Eukaryota; kingdom Metazoa; phylum Mollusca; class Polyplacophora; order Lepidopleurida; family Hanleyidae; genus Hanleya; species Hanleya hanleyi. Next base: position 28,081 of record JAVTVY010024761.1, read on the forward strand.
TAATGACTGAACTTATAAACAACATATCCCATATTCATGAAAGCCGTCTGATTGAAGTTTGTAGATAGAATATTAACGAAATAAACGGTTTCTGAATACAAAATTTGCGAGAAAAACAGTTTGCCAGATAACTTGGCGCAATTTGGACCCATAAAATTCTCCTCCAGAGAAACGAATCATACAGATTTGAAAAGTTTAGTTATTTTTGAGTAAAATGGGTACTTGACTGTACCTGATTTCATCCACGATCGACGGTGTATTTAATTTCCGAAAAGAGTATCCTCGACCGACGTCGACAAAACAAGCAGGTTTGTTGCAGCGCGAATGAACTTATAACACCACGTGGTCTATAGTACAGTCCACATGTCAAGATCACTCTATATCAACTTGATGACGTGCACTTCCTGATTTAAAACAATACGCAAGTACTCGCATGATATCCATTCTCTCCTTGCAATTTTTATAAAATCTCCAATACATGACTGAAAGCATTCTCCGACAGCCCTGCGTCATAGGTGACTGTTCCCGCCGGTAGCTGGGGTTCGGCTCTCATAAGATCATTAACTATTAATCTGTGATATTCATGCCTTAAATGGGCGCTTGTGATCAGCAAAATAAATTCTATCCTATTCCATTCTAAGATTAACACAAGGAAATACAGATCAATTGCCCTAGGGCATAAAAAAAAGTATTCTCGGTGTCCGATTTTTAGATATTATAGGAGAAAGCCTAAATTTTCGAAGTACAGAAATCAATGCTTGTGTTTACCAATGAATAAATGAGTCTGAATTCAGTCTTATCTTACTGGCCTTTTTTTTTCTTCTTCTTTTTTGGTTCCATCACAGGGACGGCAGAACATCCCCCCCCCCACCCTCATATTTTCACCCCCTCCCTCCCCCCCCAAAAAACACACACGACACAAAACAATAACAAGGCAGAGAGATTTAAAAATATGATAGAATAAAACGAGAAAAAAAACCAATATGGTCAGAAACAACAAAACAGGTGAAACAAATTGAGTGTACACAATATTTCTTGTTTTAATTATTTCTACAACGCATCCCGACCATCTAAAACCCCTGAAGCTTCCGGGGCTTGGGCAGCCCCTGGACCCTCGCCTATTGTGCTGTGATAGTGGCCCCTCCGATCAACAATTGCTTCCTCCATGCCTGGATCAAGCCCCTGAAGCATTTGTTTTCGTTTCACATTGTTGTTGTATCATGTACTGCTGTATATGCTGCCACGCTTTGGTGTTTTAATTTTGAATCAACATAAATCAGTAGATAACTCAATTCTAGCATCATAAAATAGTGTGACTGGCAAGATATTTTTTTATCTGTTTGAAATTTGTGACCAATATTTCTTTTAATTCGAGAACACAATCGATTCGACGTTTTCTGGGCCACTATAAACCCTGTGTAGGCCTACAAAAATTGATATAAATAGATTTATTATTCACGAAGTTGTTTATTAAGATTTACTGTATACAATTATATAATCATGGCATGTAGTCGACCGTGAGTAATAATTACTGCATGGTAAAATTGGTCTATCGCAGTAAACATTTAAAGAGGTAGTAGCGTCATATTCAGTAAATAACATATTAGTTATTTAGTAGTTGAGATCAACTATGGTGAACGTTTTGCTGTGACCTCATTCTTTAATATCACGGGCATTGAAATCACACTTCTGACATTCTCTGAAAAACCTGACCGCATCTAGTGCACTTGGCTCCAGTGCCTGAGATGACGTCACAAAACAAGCACTGGCATTCCAGGCGTGATGCTTTGCAACGTCATACGCGATCTTAGAACTTTTATTATCCTATAACAGCTTAGTCTGGATACCTAACCCACATTTATACGCTACGTCATCCTTTGCTGCATATGTATCCTAACGTTATTATAAATAGAGACGGGTATCCAGTCTACAGGACAGCCTATAACGTGACGTCATGGACACCTGGTCACGTTATCCGAAGTTATCTCAGTCATTTTCCATTTTAATGTTGTTCACTAGACCGAATTGAAGAATCTGACAATATTGGTTTTTAACATTGATACAAAACGATAATTAATATTCCATGATCTTCTGGTAGATTCATATTAATAACCGTGTCTAAGATATTGAGCAGAGTTCCATTCTTCAGGGAAACGTACCATGTACGATATAAAAATGATGGCGTCTTGGTTGGCAGCCACATACTCCTTTCCAAAGAGGAATATATGAACATCAGATTTACGAAGTGTCGGACTGCAATTAATGCAGTTTTACCGGCAGTATATTTTTTCAACGTACAGTTGGTGCTATTATAAACACTCGAACGAAATAGGTTTTTCGATTGCATTGATGTGGAAATTCTAATATAGACGATGGTTGAATATTGAATGTCGGAACTAACATTTGCTAAGTCAACCAAGACTATATGAAGAGGAGCTCAAGAACAACCGAAGTCTAGAGCAAGCAAATCAAAATACTGGAATCTACAGGACGAAAAAAACAACAAATTTGCATAGTAAATATGCAGTCAGATGTTATTTATGACCAGTTGATCGTCACAAAAAAAGAAACATGAATAAGCAACTGAAGTGAATAAGAGACTCGGCAATCAACCAGCAGTTGGAAGAATTGAGGATTGAGGAGGACAAAACAAAGCGGGAACTAAAGGACACAGTACAGAAACTATAGGACGAATGAGAAAGATCTATACCAGAATATTGACGCAATACTGGAGAAAAACAGGAAGAAGTTTAACGAGTACTGAAGAAAGGAGTCGATAAGCTGAAAGTGACAGTTGGAGAACAGAACTTACTCAATTATTTGAAAATAGAAATGAGCATTTAGGAGATTGATGAGCTAAAAATACAGGTTCAGTTTCTGGAAAACGAGAGCAAGACTTCACAAGCAGTGAATTAATATACTGTTTATGATTCATATGCAAGATCTTCAATAATATAGTTTGTAGTCGTATAACAGATGATGACGAATATTTGAAGATGGCATAACACAGGTCATGATGGAACTTTTATTATATCTCTGTATGTGAGCATGGATAAAATTCTGTTATTTTCAAGTCGGAGTCATGCTTCAATCATCAGACCCAAGCACCAGTGATACAAGCGCATTTGCCTGGCTGGTGGGATATTGGATGGTAGATGACTACGTATATTTTCAAAGAATTATGGAAATTAATGAATAAATTTCTTTTCGAATACATCTTTTTTAATAAAAGAAAATCTCCATCTCTTACTCATTCCCATTGATGTCAAAAATGAATGTAATAACACTGAGAGAATAAAACCATATCAGATTAATATGGATCTAAACTCATTACTTGGACAGAACGGTTGTTGTGAAGTATACTATATGGGTGGTCAGCGATGGTGGATGTCGCAACTGCCAACATATCGTAATTGACTCATCTTTAACTGTTGCATGGTGTGAGTTATGCCCAACATGGACTGCATTAATTAGATTCATCTCCATTCAACACGAATATAAATAACATTGAGAAATAAAACTGCAGGCTGGAAGCATGTTTCATCTTGCTTGTTGGTGCGAGTTGTGCCCAACATTGTGTTATTTGTCCCATTAATTGGTTTTATCTCCATAAATATAAAACAGTATGAAATCGCCCTGATCTGGATTATTCTTGTTCACTTGGACAAAACTCTTGTTGGTGCGAGTTGTATCCAGAAAGACATTAATGAAGATCTTCATGAAACATTCAGATAAAACACGATTAAATAAGAGAGATTCACCAGGGTTGTTGGTGGGAGCATACCACTCATGGTTAGTGCTGAGGTTGATTGTGGACATCGCCTCCTCTAGCATAACGAAATTAACATCTCACCTTCATTCATATCCCTTCAACAGAGCCTTCATATCATGTTATTTAACACACCTTTCTGCTCTGTTTTTCTTATTAATATTCTAAGTTCTGTTCAATATACATGTACATCTAGCAGTTTCATTTTGTTGCTTTGTTCTCTTATTGACATTCAAATGTTTGGTCGTCGCCATATTGCTGAATGTCCTCTCTCAATGTCAACGGACATATAATTCAAACATGTGTTTCATATAGTTGTGCTCGCCCTCTGTACATGTCATTTGACAAATACATGTTGGTTTATTGTCTGGGTGGGAATGTCGGGCATTACAGGTTAGTTTTTCTGGGTATTCTTGCATTTACCATGTTTACCCATGAAGAAACGTTTACTCCATCAGATTCCCTTGATGCTCATTCTTTAACATCAGATGAGTTACTTCTTTGAGTTGATCTGTCCTCACAGCTCCCGAGCTTAAAGTCTGTGTGGGTACTTTATAGTTTCCTCGAGAACATCGATCTGCAGTGAAAATGCGGCTGACATTCCAAGGCTACGTCTTAGAATCCTCCAAATTCTAGTCTGAATTTGAGGTGCGGATGAAGGCTTTCCTGTGAAGTCATGTGGCTGCTTTTTAGTCGCCAGGCGTCATTTTGTTCAAACTATTACATATCTCACCAATATATTCTTACTGCAAAAAATAACATTCGTGCGTTCCTGTTCTGTATTAAGTTTAGTCTGTATGCACTGCGAAAATGATTGCGTTCAAGAATCAACCAATTTGCGTTCAACACAAAACCATCTTTATCCTCACCTTGTAGCTTTAAAGGTTATACAAAATGATCTCAAAATCTGCTACTTTTTTGTGCTAAATTGTTGTAGAGGTGATTATATAGACTTGTTTTACATTTTTGTATGTTTTCAAACTGCCCAAGGTTGGAAATAGCAGCAGTAAAGTGCGACAATTTCACGCCCCTTTCAAAACGGCGAAAGCTGTGATCGCTTGACCTGTGACGTCACAACCTGATTACGATCTCGTTCGAATGCATGTTGTGACGTCAAAATGTCAGCGACATCACGCTAGAGCTCCCACAGTTGGGTGAATCTTTTGTAACAACGTCCGACGTCATAGACTATGACGTTTACGGCGCAATCGTAATCAGGTTGTGACGTCATGCACCAGAGGTCATGGCTCCAATACGTTTTCTTCCACATGTGTGCTATTCGTGTCCTAAAACCCACTTCGATGACATTATTCGAGAAAAAATACTAATTTGTTGTTTGGAACACTACTGGGTATGTTTTAATGCAAAGTAGTATAGATTCATTTGGTATAACCTTTAAGACAAGAATTTGTGTTGATGAACCTACAGGAATATCCAATTCACATGTGCAATTTCACCGACATAAGTTTTTGGTGTTACAGGGGTGTTTAGACATTCCTTCATTCTACCCACAGAAGTCCCCTTCCTGCTCCCATCCAGCAGTCCCATCATGAAATACTTTGTCCTGGTATATATATAGCAAACAAATCATGACGCTAGTGGTATTAAAATCGATGTCTTGCGATATGAACACCAAAATCAGAGGTATAACACTTAGAATACAACTGTTTGACTTCAAAAATTTATGCAAATTTATGCATAATTTATGTTAATTTATTGATAATTAAACTTCAGATGTATATTGTCTGTCTCATCTTACATAATTACAAGTAAATTAATAAATCCATGCAAACAAAATTTAATACAGATTGATTTTATCAATTAAAAATGGACGAAAACATAGTTTTGGGTGCAAATTTAATACATATATGCAAATGATATGCAAATTAGGAGCTTACTATTAACCAATCAGGATACTTGAAGGAATATATTAACAAAGTGACACTTGAAGTACGTGTGTTCCAAAAATTATGGAAATTGAGCGAATATTTAACGATATCCATCCTTTCAAAGCTGAAATTCCTTTGTGCCATGGGATTTGGGCATTTCCCATAGGCCCCATGTTAATGACATGTCCCCCAAAAATGGTCATTTCCGGAACTTCAAAATGTTTGACATCAGCGAATATTGGACGGATTTTCATTCTGTAAAGTTTTTTCTTCTTCTACAGGTCCTGGCTTTCAAATGAGGTATAAATTGTATGTGTGTGATCAAAAATATTTTTTTGTGTAAAATGCCTGCGAACGACATGCCAGTTTCTTTACAACAACAACACGACAAGATCGTTCAACTTTGAGTGAAAACAAATGCCCTATGCGAAGATTACATCGTCTCCTTTATCATAAATACTATTCAGCGATGGTCAGATATTTACCAGTCCATTCCAAGGAGAGTTAGACGTCTTTCGGGGCTTATTCATTCCCACATGTCAAACTTTCCCAGCTATTTTTTTTTTCCGCCACACAACGCAGTTCGGAAACCTCCACATACATTTAGTATGAATACAGGCTTTAGGGTTACCGACGGCATGACCCCGATAACAGTTCGGGAAACGGACATAAATAATTAGCGGTCGGCAAACCGAAGTTTAACTGAGCGGTACCGAATCACACGGAAATGGCCGAAGATGCCGACCTATTTTTTCTGGTATTCCCCATTTCCCGATTGTTTGTCTGCAATATCTTTCCCTTATAAATTACGAAATTACGAAGTATTGGCCTTTGGAGACTTCAGTTTTTTTCCAAAATTTCAGTTTTTCCCTTCCAAAACACTCAGACTTCAGTTTTTTGGTGGCAAAATTGAGTTTTTACGTGAGTTTTGACACCGAATACCGGTGTCTAAACACGATGTGTATGAAACCCTGCCGAATGCAACTATGGCATTGCTCAATGGAAAATATTGCCATGTAGTGATGGTAGAGAGATCAAATGTACTCACCACCACAACCTCTGCCAGAAAGACTAGAATGTATTGGCCCTATAACTGCACTCAAAGGTACCGGGACAATAAGTTTTAAGGTAGATGTGTGATTTTATCTAGCATAATTTTACTCTTGTGTAATTCCATTGTTTTAATACTATGCTGGGAAGATATTCCTCTTGGTCTCTGTATCCATACTTTGATCGTAATAAATATTGTATCATATCATATTACTGGAACCCTAGGGCGTTATAAAGTCGTACGGTGTGATAATTATTTGAGGAATAAATGGACCAGTTAGTCACAAGTATTCTGCAATTACGTTATATTGTTATGTAACAAATCATATTAATGGAAAAAGCAAGCGAGTGAAATTTAGACGCTACTCTCTGTAGTTTCTTCCGTGCAGTTTCGCGTTTTATAGTTGTACAACATATTGATCAGGATCCTATAACAATTTTGAATACAGTTGTTTTCGGTTAATACCTTATCTCTGAAGTGAATAGGTTTCTGAAACATATATTCCTGCACATAACATTGAAATAAAAAAAAAATTAAAAAAAGCCTCAGTAGTAAAAGGCAATATAGAGACCCATTGACCTTTGTATATCATTAACTATCAGTGATCATGATAGCTATATTTCCGGCACTTCCGTTTCTGTGACCGGGAGTGACCTTGGACCCTCTGCGGCCACATCCGCCGTGGTGATAAGGCCTCTGTTAATTAATCTTTAGCTTCTCATGACCCGCCCTCTTGTTTTTGGTCATAACAATAATTACGCATTGTTTTAATTATTTGGCATTTTTTTGCTGCAAAAAAAAAAAAAATCTGCAGAACAAAGCAGCGGTCGAAATAATGCCTGCCTACCTGCCTCCGCCGGCACCGGCAAGTGAATTTTTCTGGTGGCAAGTTGCAAAAAATCTACCGGTCGCATGTGGCAAGTAGGATTTCATTTAGCAAAAACGATAAAATGCAATCAATTTTCGTAAATACCTTTTAGAAGTCTAGATCTATCTGAAGGAACGGACAATCCAAGAAATAACCCATTTAAAATTTATTTCAAGCCGATCTTTGGCCATTGTTGTTGGTCTTCTCTATCAACATTTCCAGCGCCAATTTTATGGAACGGAATCAGACTATCTGTTTTTTCCAGTTAGTACCGATGGTAAATAATTATAATATTGTTGACTTCTTTTCTTGGGCTTCTATTCACAAGCTGAAGTTTTTCTGTGCAGACATTTCAGTTAATTCATAATTCCAACGGGACTCTGGTGGCTGATTCTAATTTATTGGAATCAGCAATTTACAAGGGAAGACTTTTGATAAATATAAGTAAATATAGTTGGGATACTGGTTAGCTCCCCTCAGATTTTCATTCTGTAAAAAGGGTGTTGCGTTGATCTAAATTCTATGATATAATGTCACAGGTGCCATCTAAATTTCACATGATTTAGTCAACAACAAAGCTTTTGGCAGTTCTAATTGCAGAAACTAGGGGAAATAGTTGTCTTTGACATATCAAAGTTGACATCAACTTTCCATTGGTGCTCGAAGTTTTTAAAGAACATGTGTGCCAAATAAAAAAATAGTAATAATACATTTTTAGTTGGACAGTCAGCGAAGTTTTAGTGGAGTTTGACAGTAAATACACATACATAACACTTCTTTTTTATTGCAATGTATATAATAATTACAGCATTCAGCATCATCATAATTTCCTCCCAAGGTCATGAGAAGCTAAAGCTTAATTAACAGAGGCCTAATATCCTAGAGCATTTTAAAAAAAATGGTATCTTGCATAAAATTTTAATTACTGATCAAGGAAGTTGGATGTTAGTGATTGCTTCCTTGAATAACTGAATAGCCGGTAGTACTTTCAGAAATTACAAAGAGACGTTTGAGATGCCGAAGTCCACCAACACCAGATCCAAGCAGAGGGTGGGGCGACCCAGTTTATTTCAATGGCCGACAGCTCAGATTGTCCCGAATGATTCCAAGATTGGCCAGGGGCTTGGGAACGTCACAGAAAGGCCGAGACATCCTGAATACGGTAATTCCTCTAATAAATCGATCACCCTATCGGTATTCGATCACCCCCGATTTTTGCAGAAAAATATGATCGGAAGTTGTAATAATTCAATCACCCCCGATTTTCAGAAGATCCCGTTTGTAATAATTTGATCTCCCGCCAAATGTGCCTACCGTTGACGCGTATCATTGACACTGGAATAATACAGTGCGAGACATGTTAGAAACATATATACAGTTATATAAACTCAATTTCTACATCCCTTAATTTCAGCTGCGGAGTTGTCAGAGAGAGGAGACGGGTCCAGGGGCGGAGGGATTCACCACGTGAAGACTCGACAGATCATGGCCAGGCTGGACACACCCGCTGTCGAGGCTGTGAAAGATCAGGGCTACTCCCTGGACATTGTGAAGAAAGCTAAAGAAAGACTTCAAACAACGGGTAATTGTGCTGCATGTACATTTTACTTGATCAATCATGTCTAGTAACAGTCAACTATCGCTGTGCCTTACAATGGTAGTTTTCAAGATGTAAACGGGGAATATTATCAAGATGTTAAACGGGAATATTATTTGAAGACATGCTACTTTTGGGGGAGGAGTAGTGTTAGTTGTGTTGGATCACATTTAAATTGTCATGATTGTTTGAGAGCATAGGAGCTACAATCTCAAAATGAACCTTGCAAAGCACTGAGAACCCCTCAGCTTTTGGTGTATTTAAATAGGGTCTTGGTTAAGATATGAGCAATTGGTGGCCATTAGCAGTTAGTGATAATGATTTCAATAGGCTTCTGTATCGCAACCAAACAGTGAGTGTTGTCGGTGATGCATGCGTGTTCGAAGTTTGAGGCGCCTAGGCATGGTCAATCTTGAGATATGGCAGACGGACTGACAGACGTACATGGTGATGACAATACCCCCAAGGCCAATTTTGGCCGAGGTGTAAAAACAATATGATCTGGCTCATTGATAATCAGCATTACCTGTATATTGACTTGTTTTGTGCCCTCCGCCTGTGTTGATTGGCAAATGACAGTCCTGACAGTAGGCCTGTTTCAGTCTGATCATGTTAATAGCAGTCGCCATCTTAATATTCCACCTACTTCGCCCTGTGTCCTTGTACTGTGGTGCATGTACATGTGCAAGTGTATGCTGTATTCAAGTTACCAATGTGAATAATAAAATGTAACTAGACATTGTTGGTACAATGACGCGGTCTTTCCATGACAGTCCCACAAAGGTATCCTTTCGCTGTAAATTAAAGAAATGTTGTGTTACATATGCGATGTCGATATAATGAAAACTGAAAACCCCTCGTTTGATTGACAAATATACATAATGCATCATGGGTTTACAAGAGGGATCATGAGGGTTCGCAGCTCCTTTCATCATCGGAAATGACATTCATTTAATTGTAATCGCGGGGTGACTCGGTTGGTACAGTCGGAAAAGGAATTGGTGTGTCGGGTTACATACAGGGGTTCACGCCTTATCAATGGAGAACCATTTATGAATCTTTGAAACTGATCTTGCGTAAAACAATTAGATCGATGAAATCAACTGCTACTTAATATCGAAAGAATTTAACCTGACGGATAATGGGCAAACAGCATACAAGAAGTGGGGAAAATATTTGTTGTTATATCCCCAAAACAATCAAACTTGAATACCCATACAAGAAACTTCAGCCTAGTATCTACAAATCGCGTGAAACAACCACGAGACTCAGTCGTGAGCCAGTTCATTCGCGTATTCTGGTGCACAATTTTAGTCGACTGGGTATTGTTCTTAAATTAGAAAACAAATCTTTACCTTCTTTGTACGAATCCATTCGTATTTCATCACAGAACACTCCACGTAAACGGTGACAGTAAATATTCCCTTGTTTTAAATTTAGGCACTTTTATTTTCGACACCTAATGTCACCTAATGCCATCCCTGCCGAGCTTGCTTGGAAAATAGCTATATTCGTACACACGCCATCAGAAGAACAGGCGCTCGTACTTCCGGTGGAGCAATAGTTATTCCCCTTGTTTGTTTTCCAATACCAGTATCGCTGAGCCTCTGTCTATGCTGTATTATTTTAAACCAATGACTTTCTCATAGCCTTTCAAGTTTTCCACAATTACTATCCTCCGTACGGGATCATTGTCAACGAAAGAAGTTATTATTGGAAGTAGCAGGCAACAAATTAGAAGTCCGTACCTATTGCGGTTCAAGAGCTATAACCAAAGGTTATTTTCAAAAATAAGCCAGCTCCGCCATATAAGACGACTTTTTGTCCTCTGCCACGAAGTAGTGAAGGACTTGGAAATGCTAGCCGGCCGGCCGTCCGTCCTTCCGTCCGTCTGTCCTTCCGTCCGTCCGTCCGTTCGCCTGTCCCGCATCTTGTGAACACGATATCTCGAGAACAATTTGACCGATCAACTTCAAACTTGAGAAGGTGCTTCACATCAGTTAGACGGCCATTGGTATTGATTTTCACTGAGGTACGTAATCCAAGATGGCTGCCATTGACCATATTGTGTCTGATTATAGCAGAATGGGGGTGGGAGGGGGGGGCGCGCATACAATTGACTCTGATTGCTTCCTTCCTGTGTTAATACTATTTTCTGATTTTATGTATGATTTATGTTTACAATTTCAGCAATGTTCTTAATTGATTGTTTTTAATGCGGGACTTGCACAATACACGGTTCCGGCCTCAGCCGCTAGGATCGCCTTTGTATTTATTTCTGTTTTATCCCACTTCTGTCGTCTGCTAGGCACTGAGCTGGTCTTTCAGTGCGGCTTTGAAAGTTCCATTCTCGCTGAGATCTAACAGCTGGAGCTCTCCTGTACAGCATGCTGGCATGAATACACATTTAAACCCATTGTCAGCTAATGCCAATGCGGAGTTCAAATGACAACTACCTGCATGATATCTCGCGATATAGGGTTTGCTTACCTACGGGAATTCCTTGAATGTTTCCAAAATATAAACGACCCGGAACGGAAACGTTTATACTATTTCAATCATCCAACGGGCCGGTTTTATATTCGGTATATTTATCTTTCACCATTGCTAACGAATATAGTGGCACAATCGAATAAACTATGACAGGTTTCTATCGATTATATCAAGTAATGAACTATAAATCGACCACATGCATGTACCTTAAAGCAAACAAGCAGTAGCTGCTATTTTCACATCTATTTCCAGGTCGGTTGCTTTTTCTTGATAAACCGGAAATGTCATTTGCCGCGATCGGCCAGCCTACTCAGCTGTGCCTAGCAGATGATAGAAGTGGGATAAAACGGAAATAAATACAAAGGCGATCCTAGCGGCCGAGGCCGGAACCGTGTATTGTGCAAGTCCCGCATTTTATGGTTGCTATAAGCACAATATTAATATCATGTATTTTCTTCTTGAATGTCCACTTCACATTGTAATAGCAATTGAATAACCTGTAATTGGATGTTGGTCCATTGGTTATTTATCGAATAAAAAAAAATAAAATAAAAACATTTAGACAAAACAGATAGATTAGTTTGTGAAACAAAAGTTAAAGTTTACGTCATTATCCAAGAGTATCTCCCAAATTATTGAATTTATACCTGTTTTTCTTCTTTTAGTACTTTAATTTTAACAATTTCACTGTTATTAATGTTATTGTAGTACACAGCGCCACAAGCATGCCGGAACTTGTAACGTTATTATCGAATGATGAACCACGATTACACAAGTGCCACATCCATCTTAGAAGTGAAACCTTTCTGAAAAATTTTCAGAAGATTTTGAGCAATACCGCATCTCTATAATGCACCTAGAAACTGTGATTGGTTAGATTTTCTTCCAATATTTTCTTCGGTCCAATGGAAATCCTGGATTCCTCTTTGGAAATATGAATGTACCAATCAAGTGCTTTAAAACTGGAAGATATCCCATGATGCACTCCATTGATGTCAAAGGTCATTTTGCCATATAAAGTCATGAATATATTAAACTAAGATCCACCGGACTTGTACATGTCCGCATCGAATGGTACTACAAAAATAAATTATCTAATTTGCATAATAACACATGATATATATATTTTTGTCTAATTTAATACATGAACTATTCTTATAATTTTGCAAATTTTGCTGCTTTCCAGGAACATAACCCCTATTCACACTAAAGGGAGATAATCTACACAGTGTTTCTTTGTAGTGATTTCAGAAATTCAGGCAATGTCCATAATTCTCGGTTGATACTCCATGTAAGAATCACGAGACAATGCATACAATAGCCAAGTCTGCGGTCTAGACTTGAGCCTTTTCAACTACACAAAGATTCTGACAATAGCTGCCAACATGAAGTATCTACCTAATTGTCTTGCAAGCTACATAAAGTCTGCTTCAGTTGCAATCGAAATTGACAACATAGCAACTGCCTACTGATACCATTAACCTAGGCAGATGGAAGCTACCATAAACTTTCACATGGGGGTCAATCAAGAGTTCAGCAAATAAGCCAATTTTAGCCACAAACTCAATGAACAATATTCTGTACTGTATAGATATCAGTTTAGCTTTAGATGACATTGATTGGCTTATTTTAGTTCTGAGAAGTAACCAACCATGAGTATCATTTTATTGGCGCATTCTATTACTTTCAAGGTGTATCACAGAAATCTATTTGCCAAACTGTACTTTGTACCCTGTGATTGAGCATGAAGTTTAATAGTATTACACTATGGCTTAAATGTTTCCTCCCACAGGTGATGACTTTATCAGTGCTAGATCCTTGTTGATGGCTATATATGCATTGGAAAATGAAAGCGGTGGCCCCAAAGCGAGCACGTCCAGTCAATACACAGAGCTTGGCGGGTATTCTGTAAGTACGAGAGAGCCAAACATGAAGGCGAATGAAGGCTCCACCTCTAAAGGAACATCTAAGGGTAAGACAGTTGGAATTCTGTATAACTAGTTGCATGCAGCACTCACATGATCATTATCATTATCATATCTACATGTACCATGTACACGCTGTTTAAATCATTATTCCTTCATTACATTAAAATCCAGTCTAGGCCAAAAAAAAATTCAAGAAATTTTTCTCAAGTTCAATCATTTATCCCCGGCCCAACATGGGAGCTCATAAGGCTCTTGTGTTTAATACATTATGCTTGGGTTCCGATGCTAAATAGTGCCACGCTAAAGTGTCTCACAATGGGCAAAGACTGTTTACTGCCTTCATCTGACACCTGTATATAGGCTCTGTATCTTAATAAAAACTTAACAATGGAACAGTAACATTTGGGGAAAAGATATAAAATATGTATATAATGTAAAGTAAACATGGTAAATTAAAAAAACTACCCAGCCACACCATGAAACATGAGAAACGTTCAGCAATTTTTTTATGGCCTTATGAACATATTCAGGATTTTAAAAATGAGGAATAATGCTGTATTTGCTACAAAATGTCCTCCTTGTGGTCCGGAGTGATTTTTACTTTGTCAAATTTTCTCATACATGAGCCAGTAGTAGAATTCTTGTATAATTTTGTACTATGAAACTTTTTCACTATTTTATTACCAGGTGAATCCTTTTTTCCCTCGGGTGCCCCAGAAGGTAAGGACATTAACAAACTCTAAAACCTGTGATGTGTCTGTAGTTGGATTGAAGCATGGTTGAGTGAGGATGAATCAACATCACACGTGCATGACTGAGGAAACATTGACTGGTTAACAGCCCTGCATTTTCTGTAAAAGATACTAAAAGTGTTACCTAGGTTTTATATGAATGAGTGCTCATTCACTCCCATGGTTCATTCACCCTCATGCGTTCATTCGCGCATGCGCAGTCGACCCATACCTGGCCCATGGAATCTCAGGTAGCGAAAACACCAGGTCTCTCGCCCCACCCTATCTCGATCCACACCTACGCGACCCACTGTGCAGTGAGTAACTAGCGGAGGAGGAGTAGGACACGCCACAGATTATACTTGGGAGATCGAATAGTCTTACCTAATAAGCCTTAGGATTTACACAGAAAAACTATTGCTTCATCTTATAGGGCTGTTCCAAATTGCACATTAAGAGCATGGCATGTGTCCAATGTTAAGAAAATGTATTGAAGGATGACCCACAAGCCAAATAATTTATGAATTGCCTTATATCCAATGCCCCTCCCTCACCTTCCTCAATGCAAATTTTCTCTCAAACAACCCTAAGATATAAAAGTAGAGTAGTACTTTTTATCTCGCCTTCCGAAGTAAAGGGGAGATATTGTGAGGGAGGAAATAGGATGTCGGTATCCCCGGCCTGGAAATGATAAGGTTTTTGGTTTAGCAAATTAAAAACAAATCTACAAAATTTAGAAAAAATATAAAAAATATCAAATATGGGGGGTGGGTATTCCACTTGAGGGTACTACCCCTGAAGAGCTCCAATGTTAAAATCCATATGATACAGTTTTGCGTTTAACTGAAGTGCACATGTACATGTACTTAGAAAGTTTGCTGCAGTTGTCAGCTGTCATTGGATGATCATGAAACTTGGTACACATGTTTCTTATGATTAGAGGATGTGCCTGTGCTATTTTTGAGATGAAATATTAATTTTGGTCCAAATTATGGCAAATGATAAGAGTTTTCTGTTTAGCCGAATTGTACATGTAATCCTACAGGGTGCGAAATAACCATTTGCCTGATTGCCCAGGGCAACATAAAAATCCGCCGGACTACCTGACGCTACAAGATGGTAGCCCGTCGGGCAACCACACTTTCGGGGCTAAAAAAATGACGTTAACCAGGAATCTCTCAATTTGACCTGAAATGATAAACCGTTGACTCAAAAGTACTTGTCGGCAATAAAAATTGCCAAAGACAGACAGTTTATTTCTCACAGCGAGGCGCTGTTCAAATCACTTTTCGTCCGTGATCCGTCGTCCGTCGCCAGTCAGTCCGTCTGTAAACAATTCTTGTTATCGCGATTTCTCCGGAACTACTGCATAGATCTTTCTCAAATTTGGTACACAGGTTTCCCTTGGGGTCTAGCTGTGCAAGATATCTTTTCTGGTCCGACTCGAAAATCCAATATGGCCACAAGGCGGCTATCTTGGATTTCCCCCATGAAACTTTGTTATTGCGATTTCTCAGGAACTGCTGCATCGATCTGTCTCAAATTTGGTACACAGGTTCCCCTTGCGGTCTAGTTGTGCAAGATACCTTTTTCTGTTCCGATTCGAAAATCCAATATGGCCACAAGGCGGCCATCTTTATCGCGATTTCTCAGGAACTACGGCATGGATCTTTCTCAAATTTGGTACACAGGTTCCCCTTGAGGTCTAGTTGTGCAAGATACCTTTTTCGGTCCGATTCAAAAATCCAAAATGGCCACCTTGTGGCTATTTCTCAGGAACAACTGCATGGATCTTTGTCAAATTTGGCACACAGGTTCCCCTTGTGGTCTAGTTGTACAAGATACTTTTTCTGGTCCGATTCGAAAATCCAATATGGCCACCAGACAGCCATCTTCGATTTCCCCTTGAAACTTTATCGTGATTTCTCGGGGGAAAACTGTGTGGATCTTTCTCAAATTTGGTACACAGCAGGGCTCGCTTTAGAGCATGAGAGATGACCTGCAAAAAAAAACCCCTTCCAAAAAATTTGCAGGTCAAATCCAAGATGACCTGCAATTGCAAAATTTGACCTGCATTTTTTTAATAAGATTTTCGAAATTCTTTGATGGACCACAGCTCAATAACGGACTTTACACTTAATGCATTCAGTGTAAGTGTCAGCAAATCGCGGGATTTTCTCCTTTTTGTCTGTAGAAACGATCACGTTCAAGTGTTTCCGCCCGTTTATGTGGTTCTGCCTTCGAATGTGTGATCACGCAATCTTTTTTGATTGTACGAGTGCCGCTAATCCAAGCTTGTTGAAAATTTCTCACCGTTTGAATTTGCCGTTCGTACTTCGAACACAGCGAGCAGTTCATTTCTGTCACAATATCATGTCCGTTTTTTTTCTCCTTTTTCGTAATGTTGAGCCAGTCGTTAAACCCCCACGATCGTACAGTTGATACTTTTGCCGTCGCACAATTTATTTCATTATTTGGCAGCCCGGCAAATTAATCTGTCAGTTCATTTTGGCCAGTCTCTCAGCAACAAACGAACGGAAATAGGATTCCTAGAACAGCGGCGCACGCATGCGTAAGGACAGTAAAGGGAGACAACAGTTCTCTATTTCCAAGTAATGCGCGAGTAGACTCCCCTGAACATATTTACTTTTGCCATCGATCTGAACTCGACCACGACGATGTATTTTGTGTTGAAAAAGATGAAAAGTTTTCTACCTTTTGGACATGCCGTCGACGAAAATGATCTCCAGAATATCCACTGAACAGAAGATAATAACAATTTCTGCCACAGAAATTATGACCTGCAATTTATTTATTTTATTTTTTTTTTTTGCAGGCGAATTTTCACATGGCCTGCAGCACCTCAAATTTGGCCTGCAAATTGCAATTTGCAGGCCGCCAATTCGAGCCCTGCACAGGATCCCCTTGTGGTCCAGTTGTGCAAGATACTTTTTTTGGTCAGATTCCAAAATCCAGTATGGCCACCAGGCGGCCATCTTGGATTTCCTCCATGAAACTTTGTTATCATGATTTCTCAGGAAGTACTGCATGGATCTTTCTCAAATTTGGTACACAGGTTGCCCTTGGGGTCTAGTTGTGCAAGATACCTTTTTCAGTCCGATTCAAAAGTCCAAGTTGTACGCTTCAAATTAATATGATATTCCCGAGTTGCGACATTGCATCACAAGAGTCAGCGGATCAAATTGCGGGGCATATTCTATATATTTACTGTAGAGAATATCCATACCTTCACTTTCTATATCAAGGAGTTCAAATGATTCCGAATTAAAATGTATTTCTTCAAATTTTAAATCAGTTTACTTCACTCCATGCCGTTGCAAGTGAACTGCTCTATTGTTTCGTCTGCCAACAGGCCGGCTACCCAAAGAGATGTCGCTCTTGTGACACAACGTCACAACTCGACAACTGTAGACTACTGCGTGTTTTGATCCGAGGGAGATTCAGACACTTTCAAAGTGTTAACATTACTGCACAGACCGGATCCCTTCACTAGTATTAAGTTTGTACCATCTTACTATTTTCGAGCTTGGTATCTTACAAGAGATATCTCAAACTAACCCAGTAAACAGAACAGAATTAGCATTTGTTCCAATTCGGCGCACCATGCCACTCTGTTTGGAATGCCTTATGCCAGTTCCTAGTATGCCCAATTTCAAGAAGCTCCCTAATAACACACCGGACTGGCCCATCCAGCAGTAATCCTACACAGAACTGGCCTATCCAGCAGTAATCTCACATGAGACTGACCTTTCCAGCAGTAATCTCACACTGGACTGCCCTATGCAGCAGTAATCCCACGGCACTGACCTATCCATCCTACATGGGATTGACCTATCTGGCAGTAATCCCGCATGAGGCTGATGTTATTGTCTGTACCACATCATCTATTCCAGACGTTATTGTTTGCCCTACATTTATGCTTTCAATACTGCTGCAGCTTTGGCGGAGGACTCTGCAAGGCGAGATGTTGGGGTTCTCAAAACGCTTATTATTCGCTTTGATGCATCATGGGAAATTTTTCATCCTCCATGCTGCCGGTAGTCGATTTGAATAATTTTATTTTGAAAATAATTTTGAAGATTTCATTTGCTGTTGGGAGAAGCTGGAAGGTCCATTAACATTTCCTACTCTCCACATTCTCAGATCAGATAACACAGAATGAGGATTTGAGGGAGAAGCTTGGAGGAATTGTGGAGGAATGTGGGAGGACATACCAACAGTCGATGAAGGACCAGAACCGTAAACATCAGCAGGATATTACCGAGGTTCTCACTGAGAAGGAGGCTTTGGAAGAGAGGGCTTGCCCGCTTGAAAAAGAACTGAGCGTCTTTCAAAACCAGACCGGTATAAACTGCAGAGAATTACAGGTGGTTAGCATAAACACAAATTTTGCACAGATTTGAAAGATTACCCTAACCAACCCTAAATAAAATGGTCAAAATTATAAGAACAGCAATATGATAATTGGTTTAATTTCTCCTAAATTGGACCAGTAGGCTGGTCAAAATCTTACCCTAATTTTGAGTGATGGACTTAGAGAACTGACCTTAAATTTGATACGATTTCCAGAGACTGGCAGAAATGGAAGATTCTCAGAAGGATCATCGAGAAACCGATGAAAACTTAAAGGAGCAGCTTCCCCACTCATTAAACGAGGTGACAGATATGCAGTGTCGCATCAAACTGGACGCGATCGAGATCAAACGACTACGAAAAGCACTTGAAGAGGCACAGAAGACGGCCAAGGCTGAAAGGATGGAGTTGAAAAGGCAACTGGATGCTGAAAGAGAACATTCGCAACAGGCTGATAAAGATATCCAACTAAAGCACCTCAATCAGCAACTAGAGGCTACCAAGGTATGGGCTATATTGTCTTGATTGTTCTCACATATGTTAGCAGAGCTGGTATCATCTCACTGACACAAAGCACAGACAAGCAGAATGTTAAATGCTGATTTGAAGACTTGCCACACCAGCATAATTTTGAAGTTTAAAACTCTATTTTACACATTCTGGGTGGATTTTGAGGAAGTGAAAATATACTTGTTCAAAGATTTAGCATAAATCATCCCAGAGATAATTAACAACGTGAATTCAGTTGAACGTAATGTATGTATTAGAATGTTACGGTGCACGGGATTGAAATACAAAAGACTGTTTTCCCCGAATTTCTAAACTGAGCATACCTGTTGTATTTTTCAGACCTTGGACAGCAGCCTCCGAGAGGAGATAGAGGATCAGAGGGTACAGTTACAACAACAACTGAACGAAAGTATCCCACCACAAGATCTGCGCCAACGACTAGAGCACCTTGCCAAAACTCTGACGAAAGGCAAATCGGAAATCAGACCTGAGGGTCCTGACGATTTTGTCGGGCAGACTTTTCATCATGTCCAAGACTTTCTGCAAGACAAGTTGGGCGCCCTTATGAAAGAGGCAGATGAGGCGAAGAGAGGGAAGGCTGAAGTAGAAGCCGAAATTGCGGCACTTAAAGATCATGTGAAATGGTTACAGGGTCAGCAGGGTAAAAGGGTCAAGGCAGGGATACCGACCTGGCCAAGTTGGAAGAAAAACGAAAAAAAGATGCCAAACAGATTCAGGGCTTGGAAAAGGAGGTAAAAAATCTGAGTAAAGCACTGAAGGATGCCCATACCCAGGCTACTCAATCTGGACAGGGGACGCAGCATACGCCTATTGTATATGGCACGGACACCGAGACTGATAATGACGAGCTACAGCGGGAGCTCATGGAACTTAGGAACAGCATGAAGACCAAAGAGATGGAACAGCCTGCAGCTAGAGACCAGGATTTGCGTCACCGTGAGGCGGCATTCCAACAGGAGATGGACCGACTACTGTTTAATTTGGAGTTAAAGCGGGAACGCCAAGAGGCCAGAGTACAGGTGATAAGCAATGATCTTGCTCGTGCCAACGGTGAGGCTGACATGTTAAAGCAAATGCTAGATGCCAGGACACAAAACCTTCACGCTGAGGCACAGAACTCGGACATGTCCAGCGAAATGATTGGTGAGTGGTTTCAGAATACTGCCTATAGTGAGGTAAATTTAAAGTTATAATTTACTGAATCAATTGAACTCGAATTTGACTTGTAGCATAAACTAATTTACAGCTTCAATTGCACTGTCTGAAAAAACTAACATGTGACATTATTTAGCATTGAGTTAACAGTTAGGAATGTTTTTATCACTTACTGTAAATGCCTTATTATTCGAAGGAACTATCTTTCGCTATTTTCATGGTAAAACTTTTCATGAAAGATAGTTCTCATTGATATATCTTCCTATAGTTGCTCTTATATGAGCCCAGGGTTCGAAATGGCGGCCGGCTATTGGCTAAAAGCAGGCGATGACCTGATCAAAAAAGAAATCTTGACCGAAAGTAGCAGGCCATAATTTTCCTGGCCATTCCTACCTATATATAATTTTGTTTCCGTTTCACACAACGTAAATTGAATTCTTCGTGGGCAATATCATCGTACAAATACTCCACTAAATGCGGAAGTAAAACAGAAAGTACGGACGAAGCACGATGCCTCTTCAACTTCCGGCTGTGCACAAAGCAATTATTTCCCTTGCTTAATTCCTTGATGCAATTATCTCCCTTGGGAGATCACTTCCGGCTTCTTGATGGTCCCTTCTTGACAGCATGCGAAGAATATGTCGCAAAAAAACGCTGAAGTCGTGAAAATGCGACTGGATTGAGATTTTAGTCTGAAAAGCGCAAAGGACAGCAAGTCGTAGTTAGCGTCTTTTGTGCCCTGTGTAAAAAATACCAGTTCCAGTTCCAATACGAGGACAGAATAAAAACGCTAAGAAACTATCAACAGACGTGGGTTACATTTTTTTTTTCGATGAAAAAAAATAGCAGGTCATCACAGATTTCCGAATTCGGACCCTGGGCCTGGAGCCTATTTCGACATACTGAATAGAGACAAATCGTTCTGAAAATCCAGGTCCTTACTGGTGAATACTTGGTTGTTGTTGTTATCCTTACATGTGCAATAGCCACTCCGAAGAAAACATTTAATGTTCTTCGACTTGAATAAAATAGTGATAAATATGAGGCTAAGGTGGCAGATTATTGGTTTATTTTGGTAACAGAATAAAACAATGAACAATTTTCTATCTGCTAAATAAATGAATTTCGACATTGTATGATTATGAGGGGAGAAAATTACCATGTGAATGAATGCACTCTATCCTGTAGTGTTGGATAGAAATAATCACCGACATGACTAAACTTGTACCATTATAATTATAGCTACCCAAGAAGAGGAGATAGCTCGTCTGTACGATATCCTCGGGCGCCAGAGAGGTGAAAATGATCGTCTCAATGGTTCAGTGAACAGCATGGCAGCACAAGGTCCTGAGGCCTGTAAGTCTTCTCGTTAATTTCATTAACTTTAATCTGTGGCTGTTATTAATTTCACTACTTAAAGATGAGCTGGTGCATCTCATGGTGATATAACCAGGTGAATTTCTTCGAACGCAGGAGTTTTCTCTTAACCTCACACTCGTATTGTTATGGAACCTCCCATGTCTTTTATTAGTGCATGTTGCAGAAGTACCCAGACTGATTATTTCAATTCCAGTTATGTTCATAAAAGTATTCCTCTTTTGTTGAAACTAGTACACCAGAATCCAGTGGATTCCCATGCTTTAATTTGGGGAGTATTAATTAGAATGTTATAATCCATCAACCAATCTGGATTATAATTTATCCCTGAAGACATGGAAGTTGACTGCAGTTATTAGAATCTGATTCTTGATTTCATGTGGAGAACTTGCTGCTTCAGATAATTTAAGTATCTTTGAAGTTTGCTCTAGGCAGATCACCCAGCCAGACTGATGAGTTGCGAGGTTGTTGTCATCTTCATTTTATCCAGCCAATTTCTACGTTCCCACTTTGAACCTGCCTTGATTTATCTGACCCCTTCAGTGTTCAAAATCCGAGGTGTAAATATCACCTACTAACGACAGAAGAACCAATCAGAACGTACACATCAATTGCCAGTGAAGTCGCGTAGAGTGACATCATCCTCTATTAGCGGCGTCTTTCCTCCTAATAAGGTGCCCACTATTTAGGTCAGCCAATCAATAACGCTCTTGTGCGACCCATTTCGAATTTCAAATGTTTTCGAGGTCAGTGACGTCTCTTGTCTATTTATAAGTTATTTGAAGATTGAAGGGGTCCAGATATATTCAAGGGAAGTTCGAAGTGGGAACGTAGAAATTGGCTGGATAAAATGAAGATGGGTTGTTGTACTAATGAACAATTGTGATAATGCATTACACAACACATTGAAAAGTTAGGTTGCCCCCTGAAGAAAATCAGTTGCCCTGGACTAGAAAAATATCAAGCCATGGATAAGCATTCAGATAATGTCAACTTTACAGATAAAATTTTCGTTGTCTTGGTAATTGTGGCAATAACCTGCACAAACTTGTTCTGTCCGTGTATATGATCTTATTTCTGTCTTACTAGATGGTCCGGGGTATGAGAAAGAGATGGCCAGACTGACAAAGGAAGTCGCCAGACTCAAGGAAACGTTAGCCATGCAGTCTCGGTATGTCCAGTCTATGCCAACATCGACCACCCGTGCCCACACTCAGGCACATGGAAGTGGCATTGATCCCTTAGAGAGACCACTACCACCAGGGGTATCCACCGGAATACAGCATTCTATGCCCACACGACCATACCAACCATCGGCATTACCTAGTATGAGACAACCTGTACCTCGGGCCCCGTACCAATATCAACAACATACCATACAGCCCCAGACCCGGGCTCAGCAGGCTGCAGGGCTTTTCTCTCAGGAGACCAGGGGTGCATACGGATACAGAACTAACCCACAAGATGGAAGACGACGACAAGATGCAGGTGACCATACAGATGGTCAACCTAGACCTAGAGACCAAAGGGGAACTGTAAGTTTAGCAACCTAGACCTAGGGACCAAAGGGGAATTGTAGGTTTAGCATCCTGAACCTAGAGACCAAAGGGGAACTGTAAGTTTAGAAACCTAGATACCAAAGGGGAACTGTAGGTTTAGTAACCTAGATCTAGCGACCAAAGGGGAACTGTAAGTTCAGCAACCTAGACCCAGGGACCAAAGGGGAACTGTAAGTTTAGCAACCTAGACCTAGGAACCAAAGGGGAACTAAGTTTAGCAAGGTCCACAATGTCAATCAAAGTTCAGTAAAATATGGACAGTTTTTTAGGTCTTGTTTACAATACCAGAAAGCATTGCATGCATTGATATCAGTTTGTCAGTGACAACTAATTCAGGTTTACCAAGGAACTCTGCAGGCCAATGAAAATCGCACATATCTTTTTGAATATTTGAATTGACCAACCCAGTGCTTTAGCAGGAAGATATCCTGAGGTGCACTGTTATTTCTATGAGACTCCAGTAATGTCAAGTTCTAAATTATTGATTAGTGCAGAAACCTGTACTTACCTCAAAATAAGATGCATGGATCAAGATGTTGTACAGTTATTGTACAGCTCACCTGGATGATTTAGGTCCTCCTTGAATAAACTGTAATTTGGACGTCCCTATGTCTCCTATGGGTAAGGTTTTGTTATTATGACTACCATATTGGGCTAATGATATTGTGGGAAAGGTAGTGCTGTGATAGATATTTGTATGCATCTGTAACTTTTCACATCAGGTTGATCCCAGACATGGAGGCCCTCCTCAAGACCCTTATGTTCCTGACCCTGCTGGGAGAGTACACACACAGGGTCATCCTTCTCACCAGGCCCAGGATTCAACCCCTGGCCACCAGGGGGCACATCAGTCTGTAAGTATATTTTTGTAATATTTTCTTGTGTAAGCTCTAAATTTAGGTGAAATATCAGCAAGGCTTTGGTGTGAAACCTCCCATTGAAAAGGTAACATCCTGGACAAAAGACTGGCAATACAGCTTGCAGCAGATCCTTTGTCAATTATATTTTGTGAGTCTTACACCAAATCGTTCCCAAAATATCTCACAGCTGCTGTGCATGACCAAGTTCAATAGTGAAATTTGTCAAATACTTCAATTTGCCACCATCTACTCAGTTTGTGTATTCCTTGTATCAGGACAGTATGCTTCATGCTCTTGAAATCTCATTTCCGTAAATTCCTGCAGGGTTTTTGTATTACCTATATATTTTCACCATATGACTTTATTAACCTAAATGTATAACATACTTGTGTCATTGTTATTCAGGTGCCCAGTGGGGGACTGCAGGCTGCTCCATTACACTCCACGCCTACCTCTGAGAGGGACCAACTGGGTGCAGGTGATCAACCTGATGGTGACCAATTTGTTGACCACGTAGAGACGCAGGCACCACGTCGCCCTTATGGGGGCATCGCACGTGGGCCCACAATTTACACGGACAGGCTGGAGAACAAGGCACACTCTCCGCCACGCTCCAGGTTCACCACAGGGGGACCCCAGCCTCAGGATCCTGTCCCTGAGATACCCTCAACACCAACCCGTGTGTACAATGCCGCAGACAGGGGTAGACTTACTGCTAGAGGTATGTAACATCCACCATGTATTTTGTATTCCCACAATAATGGTGAGTTAAAGGGTTGCGACAAAAGGGAAAGTCAACCCTCCGCCCCCCCAAGCCCCACACAAAAAAATACATGTATTATAAATAAACTATGAAATTTCACTCACCTGAATTAGATTTTCAGTCTATTACAATGTGTGTTTAGAAACATGTATTATCATTGAAAACCTTGTTTGCTGGATTTACTACTTAACATAGACCATTGAAACTTTTCTTCCATCTCCATATGTTACATCTTGTACATTTCACATTTTCCAATTTTTATCTCGCCTTACGAAGTAAAGGGGAGATGTTGTGAGGGGGGAAAGAGGATGTCGGTGTCCCCGGTCTGGGAATGATAAGGTTTTTGGTTTAGCAAATTCAATTTTTTTTTAAGAAATTCAGAAAAAAATATATAATTTTGTTTTTTTCAATATGGGGGGTGGGTATTCCACCGGGGGGTTCTACCCATGGGGATTCCATGGGTGCTCCAGTGTTCCCTATGATCGAGTTTTGCATTTAGCTGAAGTGCACATGTACATCTGTACTAAGAAAGTTTGCTGCAGTTGTCAGCTGTCATTGGATGAAACTTGGTACACATGTTCTTTTGATTAGAGGATGTACCTGTGCTATTTTTGAGCTGAAATATTAATTTTTGTCCAAATTATGGCAAGTGATAGAGTTTTTGTTTAGCAGAATTGTACATGTAGGCCTCTCAGCCATAATCCTATACATGGGACTGACCTATCCAGCTGTAATCCCACACAGGGTTAGCCTATCCGGCAGTAATCCCAAACGGGACTGGTCTCCCCAGCATTAATCCGACACGGGATTGCCGTATGTAGTAGTAATCCCACTCTGAACTGCCTATGCAGCACAGGGATTCCTAGAAGTCCAAATTTTACGAACCAAAATCCGGAAAATTGAGTTCTTATATAGTCGGATTGAGTTAAAATAAAATTTATTGGCATTTTTTTCTCCTAAAGTTGAGTACATGTACATGTATATAATTTTTTTTTTTACAAACCGGGGTCATTTTTTCCCCCCGAAGTTGAGTATATATTTTTTTTACAAACCAAGGTAAATGTTACCTTCTATGGACCTTGTCTACTTTTACCAATTCATATATTTTTTACCCTTTGTGTATTTAAAATGATTTTGTGTCATTGATTGCGTTTATTAATTTCCATCGTTATGTTGTCAGAAAGAAACGATGAAAAACAAAATCAGACTGGTTTATAAAATAGTTACACAATTATTGTATTGGATTACACAAATAATAGGAGTCTTGATGATCATATTGTTTTGATAGAATATTGTTAACAAAAAAAAAAAGAAGGAAAAAAAACCAACAACGAAACACTTCAAAAGCACTTGCAAATCAACTGGCTTTGTTACCGCAGGAAGAGTTTACTCCCTTGTCATGTACTCAACACACGCTGTACGTTCATGTCAACTTTCGTTTGATCAGACAAAAGTGAAAATGATACAGTATTACTATTTTCTCAAGAGAAACCGTACAGTGAATACACAAAGAAATACTTACGACATTATCGTTTGTATCTCCCTCCATTTGAAGAAACAAATTCAATACCAAACAAATATGGCGACTAGATTGTACAGTGAAAATACGGTTCGTAAGTATTCGGGATTCTTCAACGGAAATATACGATGTAACTAAAATTACCTCAGATTAACCAGTCTCGGATGAATATATCTCGTTAACAGGTAAATTCAGAGCAGCTGACGGAGTTTACATTTGACGTCGTTGTTGCTGCCGACAGATTCACATTTGTTACCGCGACCATGGTGTACATTTGAGCTCATTTGAGTTTTACCAGATGATTTCCCGACAACCGGGTATTGAAATTTCGAATTTACGAAGCTTGAAAATTCAGTTTCCAACACACAAATTGAGTATAAATATTTTGGTGAAATATTTTACTCCAAAAAATTGAGTTTTGAACTGAAAAATTGAGTTTTTAAACTCAATTTACGAACTGAAATTCGGTACATAGAACTTACGTGAATGAATCCCTGCAGCAGTAATCCCACTCGAGACTGACCTATCCAGCAGTAATCCCATACGAGACTCGCCTATCCAGCATTAATTCCAGACGGGACTGGCCTGTCCAGCAGTAATCCCACTTTGGACTGGACTATCCAGCAGTAATCCCACATGGGACTGGTCTATCCAGCAGTAATAACACACGGGACTGGCCCATCCAGCAGTAATCCTACACAGGACTGGCCTATCCAGCAGTAATCTCGCATGGGACTAACCTATCCAGCAGTAATCTCACACTGGACTGCCCTATGCAGCAGTAATCCCATGGCACTGACCTATCCATCCGACATGGGATTGACCTATCTGGCAGTAATCTCACATTGGACGGATGTTATTGTCTGTTCCAGATAATCTATTCCAGAAATTATTGTCTGTACCACATCATCTATTTCAAACGTTATTGTTTGCTCTACATGTATGCCTTCAATACTGCTGCAGCTACAGCAGATGACCCCGCAAGGCGAGATGTTGTGGTTCTCAGAACGCTTGTTTGTATCAACATCTATTTCAGAAGCTAAATCCTTGGTGGAAGAGAATCGTCTGTTGAAGAAAGAGAGGACCTGTAAAATCTGTATGGACCAGGATTCTAATGTGCTGTTTCTGCCCTGTGGTCATCTGGTGTGCTGTGCCCAGTGTGCCACGGACATGAAAGACTGTCCCATCTGTCGGTCATCCATCCGGGGAAGCATACGTACCTATCGCTCGTAACATCCATTCATGTGGTTTACACTAAAATAATCCAAATATTTGATCACGGGTTATGTTATCTTCATTTTTTTAATTAAACTATTTTTATGACACTGGCAGAAACACAGTGATGTATGAAAACATTAGATTAAGAGAGTAATTAAACGGTGAATTGCTAATAAATGAATTGACCGACTGCAGAACTACAGATTAAATATAAATATCAGAATGTTGAAGTTAATCATTTTTATTTTCTGTGAATTCTTTTAACAAAAAATTACTCGCGGTTTAGGGAATCAAATCATGTGTGGTCAGACCCGGTTTTCATTCTCCATTATCACTTGTCCATGTGTGTATGATCGACCACTTGTTACTGATCTCAAATGACTCTGGTCTTCAACCCACGTAATAAATAAAGTATGTCGCGAATGTGTCTAGCACCAAATAATAGGCCTAATGATGCAACAAGCCAACATGAAAGAATAAATTGTGTTCACTCAAGCTTTAATACTTCTTTATGGGGAATTCAAAGGTCGTGCAATAGACTGCCGGAGGTGTCCATTTCAACCTCACACAGCTGAAGTTACAAAATTGGCAATGCCCTGTAGCGTCAAAATATACATTTTCAAATCGGATAGAAAAATGGGAAAAATATTTGAAAAACAGTTTTCGGACACTGGTAGATTGTTCTTTGAATTAGAGCAAACTTTTTTCTATGGCGGCCTTTCCCTTTAATAATTTTGAAGTCCGAAACACTGTCTTCTGAGCTAGTACTGTTTGAAATGTCAATACATTGTACTAATGGAGTATATGGTAGAGATAATACAAAAGTGATAATTTACATTCACAGTTGGTGAATATTCGCATGCAATTCACTCCTTGACCTTGTTATGCTGAATATCATTTATTATATAGTAGTTACCAATGTTTACTTTAGTTATAGTCAGTTTATCATATATATGGTCTTACACTAAAGTACTATGGTGTGGAATTATTCTGTTCATATTTTTTTTATTATTTTTTATTCAGTCCATATATCAGTGTTCACATGAATCAACATAGCTGCAGTGATAACATAGCATTTTACATGCAGCTTTCAACATTTTTAGATGGAATAAAAAAATAAATGAGTGTATCCATTATACATACAGTATTTTGCATAATCTTATTACAATCTTATTACAATCTGCACGGTCAGGTAAGAATGAACAGTTCCAGACTTGATGTCCCTAGGGTCTCTCATCCATAGTACTTATCAGCACCAATTTACAGCTATGCTGAATTGGATGAGTACATGTATTGATTAAAATGACGTATAAATAAAGAGACATTATATCAGAATATGCCACTGTTGTTCCATTATTCATTGAACTTACCAACATTGTTTAATAATTTAGCATTCACCTGTTCGGCCAAATAGTACTTTTTTCAAATCAGCTTTTAGACAGTCCAGCATTGGTAATGCACATCTAAGACTAGCCTTGAACAGGCAAAAATTGATCAGCAAGGAAATCAAATTTACAACTTCCAGACTTTTACCAAGAATAAGCCGAGAATAATTGTATGAGGCGAATAACAAATTTCTATTCCAGTAATACGAACAACCCAATCGGTCACCTTCTTCCGAAATATAATAGATGTTGCATGGGCACTCAACTAACAAATGCTTAATACTCTCAACATCATTCTTGCAGAAAAAAACATATATTGCTGTCAGTTAAGTTCATTTTGAGAAGCAAATTCTGCTCATATTTGACCAATATTGACATAAAACGTTTTCTCAGAACTACTCGTAAATTTGTTTCTTACATTTGCATACATGTATTGATCGGCTGTGAATCATTAATGGTTCAAAGGCCAAGTTCATTCGAATTCTGTTTGACAAAACCATCTGCAGGTGTCCACTGAATAATTCAGTGTAGCCCACATACCGGTTGGCTACTAGACCATACATTAGGCCACCGGTCCATCATTCAGTATGCATGAGCCAATTACCCCAGGCTAGGCCATATTTAGTCCATCATTCATCTGATGCATATGCCAATTGCCCCCAGGCTAGGCCAGATTTGGTCCATCATTCAGTTTACATATGCCATTTACCTATACACCAGGCCATACGCTGTCCGTCTTTCAGTTTATGTATGCCAGTACCCATACACCAGGCCATACTCTGTCCATCTTCCAGTTTATGTATGCCAGTACCCATACACTAGGCCATACTCGGTCCGTCTTTCAGTTTATGTATGCCAGTACCCAGACACTAGGCAATACTCTGTCCATGCATTTTAAGATGTATGCCAGGGCCCTCGGTGGCAGAAGTCTGAGTTGGAACTGTTACCCGGGGTCGGGTAGAGTTGCATGTTCTGATCCAAATAATTGAAGTCCAACACCAAATCTCTGAAAATACAGATAAAAAGCTTATATTTCCTGCCACTGCAGCAACGAGTTTACAGTGTTTAAGAGCAATGCAGTGACGTCATGTACAAAGTAACACTTTGATAATAGAATATCATGCACTTTTACGATTCTGACTGCATTGTTATTTATCTGACTCCATGAACATTAATCTTATTTCCATATAAGATCACTCATAAGTTTATCAAGACACAATGACTGAAGTAATGACCATATATCTGATGTTGACACATAATCGCTATGACCATCATGGTCTTCCGTAGAATTTATTGTTACTAGTATCACATTATCGCTGGAACATTCTATCTGGGGTTATCAGAACCATCATCGGTGTATTAAATTCATATCACTAGGATCTCTCTTTATTCTAGATATTTATATATCTTGGCATTATGATCCATGTAGTCTACCGTATTCAGTTTCTCGTGCAACTAAAATACAATCTATGGTTCGATATGACAATTCTGTCCTTCCATACTTTAAAGCTATCGCAAAATGCATATGATCCTGATCAGTTACTCTATTTCGTATGGTACTCTGGTTTCCTCTACCAACCAAACTGACTGTCACCATATGAGTGAATCAAACTTGAGTGTGACATTAAGCCAAATTCTCTCTCTCTCTCTCTATTTCGTATGGACTAACGATCATTATCACAGGAATTTAATACAAATGAATTGCATCAGCATTTAGCTAACCTATTTATGGAAAAACTTCCAGCCGACGTCTGCTTATGAAAACCACGTGGCTGAACCATCGACATTTCTACCTGGCTTCAGTCCACGAAATACAAGAATATTTTATCAAACATACAGTTAAAACTATCTCAATATACTAAGCTATCATTCTAATAAATTCTGGGCTAACGGGAAGTGTCTACATTACCTGAAAATACAGATAAAAAGCTTATATTTCCTGCCACTGCAGCAACGAGTTTACAGCGTTCAAGATTTTAAGAGCAACGCAGTGACGTCATGCCTACCGGAAACTGTCATACAAGTTTGCGACATATCAAACTTACAGGTTATAACTATTGGTACATGGCGGAAATCATCGTTTATCCCATTCCTAAGACAACATAACCGTTTCCTACTGCTTTCTGATAATTGCTATTAAAAATGATCAAGAAACAACAGTGAAAATAAAATAAAAAAAGTATTCTAGCATAATCACGTCATCATTCAATATCGCTATGACAGTGTAAGGGAGGTAAATACAGGATTACGTAGCATCTTTCCGCTCGTAGTTAACCCCCTTGAACAGCATATAACTTGACCGTACTACACTCTTCCGGACTAGAATAAATGTCGTCTCGACATTGACTAGGTTTAGTATAAACATCGACTAGAATGGTGAGAAATGATGTTACACTTTGCATCAGCATCCATAACCTACACAGTCATACATTATCAACAGTCAAATCGGTCAATTTACATGTACGTATATCGATGGAGTAAGAGTTATACATAGCACTCTACATCAGTTGACACCGGGTACATTGGTGGCATAATGAAATATGGCACTGGCGTAGGTGGACAAGTGTTGGGGTAAATAAGTGTCCCTGTCACCCCATAAGTCG
Organism: Hanleya hanleyi; assembly: GCA_036873755.1. Lineage (NCBI taxonomy): Eukaryota > Metazoa > Mollusca > Polyplacophora > Lepidopleurida > Hanleyidae > Hanleya > Hanleya hanleyi. The sequence continues at coordinate 59,751 of JAVTVY010024761.1, forward strand.
TCGGGTTTCCTGCTTCATCATAAGTGTATCTCCTAGGCGGTTTCCTGGAACATTGAGGATACCCATGTACTACTTCTGGCATAGGTTCTGGAGGATGAGGCAACTGGTCTTGCCTTCGCGGAATGAAAGTCTCTGCCGTGGGGCGAAGTACTACAGGAGGTTGATGGTGCCGATCACTGGTTGCTTGTGGTGTGTCAGAGCGAAGTACCGGATTTGGAATGCGAGGTTCACACCACAACTCCTCGTCCGAGTCGCTGTCCTCTACCGAATCGTTCTCTGCTGTAGTCTTGCTGCAAGTACGTATCGTTCTCTTCACAGGTGGTACAGTCCTGTTCCGAGTTTCCGTTGGACCTGCCTGGTCTGGCTCAAGGCAGTCACAAGGGAGTAACAAGTTGCGTTGAAGTGCTCTAGTACGCCCTATTCCATTTTCTGATTTTACTACATAGACTGGAGAATCTGAGCTGCACCTTTTCACTACCACTTGTATGTTTCTCTCCCAGTGATTCCTTAGCTTTCCCGGTCCTCCACGTTCACTCAGGTTCCGGACCAGGACGCGGTCTCCTGGTTGCAGAGCAGATGCTGAGGGCTTTTTGTCGTAGTGCACTTTGGACTTCTCGGCACTGTTCCCTACACGTTGCCGAGCAATGTCGTATGCCTGCTGCATCCTGTCGCTCCACTCTTGAGCATACTGTGAGTGGCTGATCTGTTGCTCATTCGTGTCAAGATGGAAAGCCAGGTCGATTGGCAAATGTGGGGACCGGCCATACATCAGGTAAAATGGTGAGTAACCTGTTGCCTCGTGTTTCGTACAATTGTACGCATGTACGACTTTGTTTAGGTGTCTCTTTCAGTCCTTCTTCTCTTTCTCACTGAGGGCTCGAAGCATTCCCAGGAGTGTCCTGTTGAATCTTTCGACTTAACCATTTCCCTCCGGATGGTAGGGCGTTGTTCTTGAGCGAATGAATTTGCTGTACCTCTCAATCTCCTTAAATAAATCATTCTCGAATTCCCCTCCTTGGTCATGGTGAATTTGAGCTGGGAAACAATATCGGAGGATGAATTCGGTGAACACCTTCACTGCAACGGTTCGTTCCGATTTGTTAGTGGTGGCATATGCTTGTGTGAAATGATCCACAATCACCAAAATATATTCATATTCAAATATCAGTTCGAACGGGGCTGTTGTCATAATACTGCTCATGGGAGCCCTACGTGGCTTGGCTGGTCTCTTGCTGCGAATACACCCACACTGTCTGGTGATGTAATGTTCCAAATCGGTTCTCATCTTCGGCCAGTAGAACCGTGACCTGATCAGATCCTCAACTTGGTCGATGCCAAGGTGGCCCATGTCTTCATGCAGTTCTCTGATGCGTGAATGGAAACAGTTGGCATGACGAGCTGAATTCGGGTCTCATTTCCTGGAAATACTGATTTCCGACAGAGCACTCCATCCTCAATGAGAAACAGCTTGTTTCATTCATGGCGTAATGACAGTGACCTGCCGTAGACTTTCCCTATGGTGGACCGTCTACCACTCTTCTTTGCCTTAAGTATAGGTGCGATGTCTGGGTCACGTTCTTGAGCTAACTCAGCGTTTCTGGGGGTACATCATCCGGTGGTTGCTCGGGAACTGTGTTCACGTCGCACGCATCTGGCAAGGGTACTACTGTAGTCGAACAAATCAGGCCGCTTCTCTGTACCTGAATGGACTTCATCACGGCGCCTACCATATCTTGTGACATTTGTTCCGTGCACTGCCCCATCAAGGATTCAAATGGCAGTGGCATTCGTGATAAAGCGTCAGCGTCTCCATTTTTCCGGCTGGGCCTGTACTTGATTGTGAAGGTAAAATCTGCGAGTTCGGCAACCCAACGGTGACGTGCTGCATCGAGTCGAGCCGTTACCACAGGTCAATGGGTTGTTTCCTGTAAAGACTTCAAAAGATGGTGCGTAGTACAGGTAGTCCCTAAAGCGTTCGGTGATCGCCCACTTAAGTGCGAGGAACTCCAGCTTGCCACTGTGGAGATGGTATCGTTTCTCAGCTGGTGACAGGGATCTCGATCCATACGCGATGACTGAGGATGCCATTCTGAGGCTGGTAGAGTACAGCTCCAAGTCCTTCGTTGGATGCGTCCGTATGGAGTATGTAGGGTAGACCATAGTCTCGGTACGCCATAACTCCAGAACTGCTCAATAGGTTCAGCAGCATTTCTAAGGCATCTTGGTGTGTCTGCTGCCACAGAACTTTGTCACTGGAGGATCGCTGTCCATTTGTCACTTTGTTTCGCTTTGACTTTTTCTGGGTAGGTTTATCGTCCTGAGGTTTCTTCAGCAGATCGAATAGTACAGCTGCTTTGCGTGAGAAGTTTTGTATATACTTCCTATAATAGCTGAGTAGGCCCAAAAGTTTTCTCACATCGCCCACGGTCTCGGGTGGGGTCTCTTTCAGGTTTAGAACAGCTTCTTTCTCTTTGGGGTCCATATGGTAGCGATGCTGAGAGATGATGTTTCCTAGATAACGGACCTCCCAGCGGAACATCTCACATTTCTTGGGCTTCAGTTTGATGCCCCTGGACTTTAGACGTCGTAACAATACTCTTAGGTCCTGTAGATGCTTCTCAAATGTCGAGCTATGAACGATGATATCATCCAAATATGGAACGCAGATGTCATCCAGCAGATCTGTCGGACACTCGTCCATGTATCGTTGGAAGACTGCTGGGGCGTTTGTTAAGCCAAACGATATGCACTGCCATTCGTATAATCCCCAGGGTGTTATGAAGGCTGTCAGGGGTCAACTCTTCTCAGCCACGAAACCCTGATGATAGGCCTGTCCTTGGTCCAAGATGCTAAACCACTGGTTTCCACCCAAACTAGCTAACACATCCTGTATTTTGGGCAGGGGTTGTCGGCCTTCCACGGTTTGAAGGTTCAGCTGGCGGTAGTCTACGCACAGTCTCAATTTGCCATTTTTTTTGCGGACACACACCATCGGTGAAAAATAGTTGAAGCGCGACCTTTCGATCCATCCCTTATGAATGAGGTCGCACAAGTACTCTTTTACTTCCTTGTAGAGCGGTCGAGGTATAGAAACATAGTTCTTCTGAACTGGTACATCGTCAACAAGTTTTATCTTCATCTCAAGTTCACGAACACACCCTACATCATCATCGTCTTTAGCAAACGCACCTGACTCCTCAATAAGAAGTTGGCGTACTTGGGCTTCTTCTTGTTCGACGGTGAAACCACTTTCACCAAGATCCACTGCTGGAACATATCTGGCAGAATCCTTAGTCACTCTTGGTTGTAGACTCACACTGTTGTGCCTTCTTTGGGTCTGGCAATGGAAACACAGCTCGTACTGGTTCAATGTTCCCTAACACAGTTCTGCTTAGGACTTCCAAAGGATGATCAGTCACATTCGTAAGCTGCACATTTATTCCGCGTGTCGACGTGGTAAGATCCAGAAGTGTTTCTTCAAGTACTAGACCTTCCGGAAGGATTGTCGATGCCATTGTCGGATTCAGTAGTTCGTCATCATTCACAACTAAGAATGGAGCTACAATGCTGCTGGTGACTGTACCCTGCTGTGGCAAGGTAAATGTCCAGGCAATCCATCCTTGATAAGGGATTTCGGTCCCATTGGCTGCTCGAAGATCAAGTCTCCCACCAGTAAGTTCTGAGATTGGCCTCAGGTCTTTCTTGTTCTCCTCCATCCACCTCCTGGGCATCAGGCTAACCTGTGAGCCAGTGTCCCATAGGGCTGTGGTGTCAATACCGTCCAAGCAGCACCCCACTTGGCATTTTTCGCCTATCAGCTTAGATTCCTGCCTGGTTGTCAGCGGACAGGCGTATACTTGGCCACATTCGATACCGATACCACTACTACTGGTGCTTTTATTTGTCGATGGCTAATTTACTGGTTTGGACCTCTCTTCACCAGTCACCAGCGGTCCCGCTATGGTGACTGGCTGTCGTTTCCCCCGAAGACTGCTTACTTTTGCGTTTCAGGCAGCCCGCGAGGTAGTGATCAATACTCCTACAATGAAAGCAGTGTTTACATTGAAAGGCGGTTGCAGTACCCCTGCACTTTGGGCAGCCATGAGGTCGACTGTTTTGCACTTTGTGTGGCTCGTCAGTTTTAGTACTAGGCTCCTCTGGTCTCTTCTGCCGTTGACCCGATTCCAGTTTACTCGACAGTTTGGCTATATATGCCCTCAGGCTTTGGACATCGCTTTCGATTTGTGTGAATGCGCTTACTTTTGCAGGCTTGCTAGGCTTTCGTAGTTTGTCATCGAGAACTTCAACTGTGTTCACCTTTGGGCGGTGATGTTTCAGGCGTTGTGCTCGCTCAGTCTCTAGTGATGACTCTTCCCATCTCGCGAATCAGCTCGATATCAGTAGCGGCTGGATCTTCGAGTAGGTGTCTTAGTTCATACCTGACAGTCGCTCAGCAAACCAACACTCGGTGTGCGTAGGAAGGTTTTCTGGACCAGCTGTGTGTCCTATTCCATCTCGGCTCCCACCTCCACACTTGCAGAGATCACTTTCTGTCGGACGTCAAGGGCGCGCATAAAGAAACTTTGCGAATCCTCCTTCGGGGCCTGCGATAGGTTGCACAGGTCTTGGTATAACTCGGTTGTCGATTTATCATGCAGTCGAAGTCGGAGGGTTTCCTTCAGCTCATCGACCGTTAGATCTGGGTATCGCTCCAGATAGTTTCGGAAGCTCATTTCAGGAGTCCTGGACTTGATGACAGCTTCCAGAATTTCCGACGCCGTATACCCTTTTTTCACTCCCTGGTCCAATTGCCGTACTATACTGTTGTAGTCTAGCATGTTTTTTTGTCCAGTGGTTCCAATCTGTTCACTAATCTTAAATTCCTTTCTCCATTTCATGGCTACAGGCACCTGTGGAATCTCGGTCGGAGGCTGATGAGTGCTAGATGAAGCGTCAGTACCACTGGCCTGTTCACCCATGGATTGGTCTAGATTCTCCAGGGTTATTCCTACGTCGCATTTCTCGAATGGCAAGGAGCAACTCTGTGTAAATCTTCAGCCCTTTATCGGCTTGTTTTTCTTCCTCTGTGGCTGAATACATGCCTGGTCATTTCCAGTTTTGGCTCTGGTCGATCAACCACTATGCCCAGGTGACCGTACACCTTCTTCAGCTCATCAATAGATAGTTGATAGAGGGCACTCATAACTTTACACCGTATAGCCTCCATGTTTGCAGTGTATCACTATACAGGGCCTAGTGAGGGATAGGTGTTACATATAGCATATACAATACAAATAGTAGACAGTTTTTAGATCACTTCCACTTCTGTCCACTTCTGTTTTCTTCTTATGTAGCAAAAGTCTGCACTTTCTTTCTGTACACTCTGTCTACTCGTAGTTTACAGTCATCTCAGTCAGGCTTGTGTTAACCTTCTTGAATATTCAGGAGCAATTTGTCCTACTAGTCGCTAAGCTGCATCAGTAGTCCTCTAAGTAGAACGGCTTCTCTCGGTACCAATCTATCGTCGTATGGATATGTTGTTCAGTGACGAGGCTGGTTAACATCTGTCATCTAATCTAGGCTGTGGTACCAGTTCATAGGTTCTGTTTTCTTCCCCAGGTGTACTTCGTTGGTTTCCTCGTCTCAGCCAATGTATGCAGGAAGACGAATTTCATCCACGGACTTGTAATCATTTACAGTGTCTGAATTTCATTCAGTATGAAATGTCATTCCCCACTTCACTAGCGTTCGCTAGTTGCATGGACAGGACAGGTATCCAATATCCCATATGAATACCTGGAGTTCACCTGGTCTAGAATTCCCATTTAACTGTCTATTGATTTGGAAAAAAGTTTCTGGTTAACGTTCATCAGGTGACGAAGATTTGATTTCCTCCACATTTTCCCTGGTGCTGAACCCCTATTCTTCTATCTACTGATATGATCCAGGTAAGTCTTTCTCAGGTAAGTATATTTTAATTTATCCAACAGGCAATCAAGTTCTAGCCATCTCATCTCAAGGGATCAATGTATAGTTATCATCATTTCATTGTTTGTCTTATCTTCCCAGTTCATATTGCTGATCTCAGTTCTATTGCTCTTGTCTCATCAGTCTTATTGATCAGTATCGGCGGGGACTTTGGATCACGTCGGGGTCACCAGAATTGTTACCCGGGGTCGGGCAGAGTTGCATGTTCTGATCCAAATAATTCAAGTCCCAACACCAAATCTCTGAAACTACAGATAAAAAGCTTATATTTCCTGCCACTGCAGCAGCGAGTTTACAGCGTTCAAGATTTTAAGAGCAACGCAGTGACGTCATGTACAAAGTAACACTTTGATAATAAAATATCATGCACTTTTGCGATTCTGACTCCATTGTTATTTATCTGACTCTATGAACATTAATCTTATTTCCATATAAGATCACTCATAAGTTTATCAAGACATAATGGGACCGCACTGCGGTGGTCTAATGTTTAGAGCGTCGGCCTCGTAAGCGGTAGGTACTGGGTTCGATCCCAGGCCGGGTCATACCTAAGACTTGAAAAATGGAACTTGTTGCTCCCTCGCTTACGCTCAGCATTAAGAGGATAGAACAAGGACTGGTTCGCTCGGTGTCAGTATAATGTGACAGAGTGGGGTGTCATCTCTGCCTACGGCATGATATTTCAGTGGGACAGCACTATAAAATGGCAGCATTAGATCTGCTCTGTTACAAGTAGGTACCCCTGCCCCTCCCCCTCCCCTCCCTTCCCTTCCCCGTCGTGATATAGCTGAAAAAATGTTGAAAGCGACGTTAAACCCTATTCACTCACTCACTCACTCAAGACATAATGACTGAAGTAATGACCATATATCTGATGTTGACACATAATCGCTATGACCATCATGGTCTTCCATACAATTTATTGTTACTAGTATCACATTATCGCTGGAACATTCTATCTGGGGTTATCAGAACCATTATCGGTGTAATTCTTACCACTAGGATCTCTCTATATTCTAGATATTTATATATCCTGGCATTATCATCCATGTAGTCAACCGTATTCAGTTTCTCGTGCAGCTAAAATACAATCTATGGTTCGATAGGACACTTCTGTCCTTCCATACTCTAAAGCTATCGCAAAATGCATATGATCCTGATATACAGTTACTCTGGTTACTATTTCGTATGGACTAACGATCATCATCACAGGAATTTAATGCAAATGAATTGCATCAGCATTTAGCTAACCTATTTATGGAAAAACTTCCAGCCGACATCTGGTTATGAAAACAACGTGGCTGAACCATCGACATTTCTACCTGGCTTCAGTCCACGAAATACAAGAATATTCTATCAAACATAGTTAAAACTATCTCAAAATACTAAGGTCTACATTACCTGAAAATACCGATAAAAAGCTTATATTTTCTGCCACTGCAGCAACGAGTTTACAGCGTTCAAGATTTTAAGAGCAACGCAGTGACGTAGATACAGGATTACGTAGCATCTTTCCGCTCGTAGTTGACCCCCTTAAACAGTATATAATTTGTCCGTGCTACAGAACCGGCACACTGTCGTCAGTTCATCGGGGCAGTCTCCGACACACTTCAAAAGTTGGCATGACCCCGGGAAGACCGGTGGACCAACATTCAGACGATGGTTCGAGTCTTTTTGGCCTCACCCTCACAGCCCCTCAAGCTTTGGCAGAGACTTTTAGGTCTACTCACATCCACTCAAGACCTCACTCACTATGGTCGTCTCCAAGTTCGGCCTCTGCAATACCACCTGCAGCGGTATCTTCAGATGTCATTCCTCAAACCACTAGTTCCGGTATTGACGTCTCTACATCCACATCTGGTTTGTTGGCAGTCCCGTTACAATGTCATGCGGGGAGTACCTTTTGTACTACCAGTTCCTCTATACCATCTCTACACCGATGCGTCCGAGACGGGTTGGGGAGCCCATCTAGACGACCTAGAGATGTCCGCAGATGGTCGAGATAGGATGCCAAACTTCATATCAACCTCTTGGAAATGAAAGCTGTCGTCTGTGCAGTCCAGCATTGGAGTCATCTACTGGTGAATTCGTCTCTTCTCATCGCAACAGACAATTCAACCGTCATTGCTCATATCAACAAGATGGGTACCACGGGATCCTACCCAACATTTCGTCTGGTTTGGATCCTCTTCGACTGGGCTCTGCAACATCACTGCCACATGCGTGCTCGTCATGTTCCAGGTCGGCTTACTGTATTAGCAGATCGCCTGTCTCGCCCCGACACTGCTACACCCCGAATGGCAACTGCATCCAGAGGTCTTCCAACACATCACCAGCATCTGGGAAAACCCTCTGATCGATCTGTTTGCGACGAGAAACAATGCACAGCTTTCCCTATTCGTCAGTCCGGTTCTGGACCCTCGATGCCCTATCGATCAGCTGGGACAACTTACTTGCGTACGCCTACCCACCCATTGACTTACTGCAGGAAGTACTACAGAAGATTGTTCAACACGACTGCATCATTCTTCTCGTTGTTCCGTGGTGGCCTCATCGACCGTGGTTTCCGGCTCTGATCCCACTACTCGCCGCCTCACCACATCGCCTACCAGTGTGGGCCAACCTCTCAAGCCAGCCCTGCGGGATACTCCATCACAACCCTCAGTGGCTCAACTTACACGTCTGCAGATTATCCAGAATACCCTCACAGATCAAGAATTTTCAGCAGATGTTGCAGAGACAATGGTTTCATCCAACCGATCGTCCACATCACAGCTCTACCAGCTAAGTGGAGATATTTCGTCTCCTGGTGTCGACGTCGAGGCTCCGATCCCGACACTGCCTCTCTTCTTATAGTTGCTGAATTTAAAAGCAGCACTATTGAAGGGTACCGATCAGCCTTGACCCGGGTTCTACGGTTATCTGCGAGCATTGACATTAGCCTGGATCCCAACATCTCGGCTCTTATACATGCCTGTGCATTACAGTCCCGTCGTTCCCGTCAACTATTACCGAAGTGGGACATTGGTGTGGTTTTCAGCGCATTCCTTCGCCCGCCCTTTGAACCATTACAGTCAGCCTCTACTAAAGCTGTTTCCTACAATTTTGCCTTCCTAGCGGCATTCGCCCTGGCGTCTAGAGTATCCGAGCTTCATGCCTTGGAAAGGAAATCGATGACTTGGACGGCAGATTGGTCACGCATATCCTTCCGCCCTGTTCCTGAGTTCATCGCCAAGAATGAGACTGTACGTCAAGGACCTTGTGCTCAACGTCTGTATTCCATCCCTGCATTATCAGATTTTGTTCAAGGACTTGATAACGACATCTTACTGTGTCCAGTACGAGCAATACGTCACTACCTCAGCCGTACCGATCCTATCAGAGGTTCTCGTCGACTACTGCTGCTCTCTCTTCTCCCAAGGGCTACTCAAGACATTACCAAGAATACGGTGGCCTCTTGGTTGAGCAAGACCATTAAATGGACATACGAACTATCCCTCGATGCCCCTCCCCACTGCTGGCCTCTGCATCTTCTCATGAAATACGAGCCATCGCCACATCATGGCCTTTATGGAAGAACGTATCGCTGGATGACATTGTCCAATCCTGTGCTTGGAGTGCCAATTCCACGTTTACAGATTTCTATCTGAGAGACTTGTCAGTACAAACAGACAGCCTGACCATGCTAGGGCCGCCCAGCATGTAGTCGCCTAGTCTTCAAAAAAGAGGGGGGGGGGGGGCAGCACCGATCTCAGGCCGACCGACCAGTCTGCAAGATGGTTACGAGTCACGGCACATCGGTAATCGCCAATACCAGCCAGCCAGCTGTCAAGACCCCGACACTAGGTGAGTATAAATTCTGTTTAGGTACTTTAGTGTCGGACATTCAAGAATTTCATAGGAAAGAAATTGGCGATTGGAGCATATCGGTTGGTACTCTAGTATTCGGGTGCAGAAGTCCCGGTCCTTATACCCTTCTTACCGTCTTACTAGTAATTGCCTCTTAGCCCCTACAGTGCTTTACGCCCAGGGATACTGACGGGTTCAATTAGCGTACCACACAACTATGGTCAGTTGGTCCACTAGTATTCGGGTGCAGAAGTCCCGGTCCTTATACCCTTCTTACCGTCTTACTAGAAATTGCCTCTTAGCCCCTACAGTGCTCTACGCCCAGGGATACTAACGGGTTCAATTTATGGTACCATACATCTCTGATCATCTCAGCGGTTACAGCCACACTTCAACAAAGCCGAGGCCCTCCACCTTACTGTTGGTAGTGGGGCACAACAATAGCAGGTGTAGATTTGAGCAATAAATATTAAACATTTATAAACAATGTTGGTATTTATTATCAAATCAAACCTGCTATTGTTTTGACTGCCCGACCCAGCCTCCCCGCACTCTTCTCGGCCTTGCACGCATCACGCTTACATGCTTCAGCAGAAGAAAGAGAAAGTGGGAAGTGTATCATGGGCGCAGGCGCAGTGTAACCTATGACTGAGGCTCCAGAGGGTGAGAACTTTTAGTCTGCAGTAGGATCTCCATAGGAAGATAATGACACAACAATAGCAGGTTTGATTTGATAATAAATACCAACATTGTTTATAAATGTTTAATATTGCCTCTTTCTCTATGTTACATCACATGTGCAATGACATCATTCAGCGCCACCGGTAGATTCCAACCTATTCACCTGTATGAGACTATTGTTCATACTAGCTAGTCTTTGAATACAGATCTGACGAGTTGCAACAGACCATTTCGGTTCCTGTATGCCAGTGGTGTCATTATTCATTAAAGTGCAGATTGCACTTGTAGCTTCAGATGGCTGGTGGTTTCATGGTGATTACAGTAGGTCACAGTGGTACAAGTGGTCAGTGCATGGTTCCAAAGCGGTAGCAGCTGCATGTTTAGCAGCATTGATTTCCCATAAACAAGGATTTTATCATAAAATGTGTGATCCCGCAACCATAAAATATGAAGAGAAAACTTTATAAAATGTAACTGCTTTTCATCAAACAATGGGAATGCTGTTAGGAATTACCATGCATTTTCCTTTCAGTTCCACTCATGACAGTGATGTACATCTTCCAATTTTTATACGCCCGCCAAAAGGCGAACGTATTATGTGATGGCGGTTTCCGTCCGTGTGTCCGTCGTGTCCGGTCTATATCTGGGACAGTTTTTTACTCCTCAGCCCTACGGGCTCAGGAGTATTGTTGTGGCCCTGGGGATTTGTCTGTCCGTCTGTATCTCGATAACTATTTCTAGGAAGTTCATGAAACTTACAGGTCATGATCCTTTTATTTTTTACTTGTGCCTTTGAGACTTTCAGGTCTTACCGGTCGTTTACAATTTCTTTTATTTTTCTACCATTTTCCAGTCTCCTAAAAACGGATCTACAAGTATGCATACATTAGCCCTACTTTTATACTGATTTACATACTCTTACTAGCTTGTAGCCAATCAAGAGCTCCATAGTAAAGTTGTATTTCAGCCATTGGTTCAGTGTAGTGAATGACTGGTCATTGGTTTGGTCTAGAAGTCTATATTTCTCTGCATATTCAGTAGTACTGTATTGCCAGACTAATTGTCGTATCCCTACGCTGTTGAGAAAAAAATAGTCCGATATTAAAACTGTGAAAATCGACTTGTTATTTCGTCTAAAAGTTCTCAGAATGGATTTGAACGATAATAAACGCCTGTTTTATCGGAAAAGGGCAACTTGTACTTTGTACAGAATTGTAGGAACCTGTGAGATTCTGTCAAAAACGAAAGTAGTGCCCATGTGTTTGTGCTTCCTGCCAACACATCCGATGATGGAGTTGAGTTTTCAGTTGTAAAATGAACTGTGGTCGTCGGCCAGTACAAGCGGTGTCTCGCATAACAAGTCCTCTAAAATATACTTCATGGAAGATAGCGAAAGGTATGGCCAACCCAATAAATCAACGCAAACATCATCGTCGTCGTTGTTGTTGTTGTTGTTGTTGCACTGACGCTAATGCATTACCAACGGAGATTCGTCAGGGGAGTTTCTATCTCACATTATGATGGGATGTGATTTTCGGCTATCGGAGCCAGTTTTTCTTAGAGAAGTGAAATTCTCCACAGTATCTATATGTAATTTGTGCATTTTTATTCTGAAATTTGAAGGAAATCTGTTCAGGATCAAAGAAAATCTCCAATACCTCACGTGGGTTTTTTTTTTCAAAGCACAATGACGTTGGGCTTGCAATGTTGTAACATTGTGACTAGGCACTATGAAAATAACATGTGAGGTATTGGAGGTTTGTTTTGATTCTGAATAGATTTCCTTCGAATTTCAGAATAAAAATGCACAAATTACATAGAGATACTGTGGGGAATTTCACTTCTCTGAGATGAACTGGCTCCGATATTTAGCCGGAAATCCCATCCAATCGTGATACAGCTCAGTAACTCTAGCCGATTGTAGTTATTTCTTTCATCCCAAGGGCCATGTGTAACATTTAAAAAAAATAAAAAAAATTCTTAAAAATATATAAAACATGGGTTGAATTGTGAATAATATTGTGAATATTTTTTAATAATAATTGTTTATTTCACGTTAACATCAACTGCTTGACAGGATATGGGGCAACAGATAAACAGAGGACAAATGGACAAAAGACCCGTCCGACACTTAGTTTCAGGCCAGGGCAATAAGATCACAACTGTACATGTTTTTTTCCCCCTGTAGATATGTGGATACCTTGTCACTTTTTATACCCCTGTACATAGTTGAGGGTATACTGGATTCCGACTGTCTGTCCGTCCGTGTGTCAGTGTATCCATATATTCATCTGTCTTGAGTTGTGGCTTGGGTTTGCTTTTCGCATGCCATAACTCACTGCTATTTATCCAAACTTCTACACCCATAAAAACATCTTGGTCTAGACTGTTAAGGGGCTGAGGAGTTGTAGCACCGCTGGTGCCTCATGTTATCTACAGTTCTAATTTTTGGTGAGTGGATACCCTACAGGGAGACGATGTGTCGCGTACCAAAATCAAGGTCAAGGTCAGAGGTTAAAGGTCACTGACCTAAAAAACAGGAAATCACTGAAGTGTTCATATGTCCGGTCTATATCTGTGAACGTTTTCTATCCACAGCTGCAATTTTTTGTGAGTGGATACTCTAGGTGGAGACGATGTGTCGCGTACCAAAATTGAGGTCGAGGTCAGAGGTCAAAGGTCACTGTTGCCTAAAATCAGGAAATCATTAATCGTTTACAGTTTTCTATCTACAGTTCTAATTTTTGGTAAGTGAATGCCCTTGGGGGGAACGATGTGTTGCATACTAAATGTAGGTCGAGGTCAGAGGTCAAAGGTCAGTGTGACCGAAAAATCAGGAAAATCATTAAAAATTTCTAAGTTTTTGTGAGTGGATTCAGTAGAGGGGAATGGTGTCGCATATCAAAATGTAGGTTGAAGGTCAAAGGTCACTGTGACCCCAAAATCAGGAAATTATTAAAAATAACATTTCTTTGTGTCAGTAGATATATAAGAGGGACACGATGTGTCACATATCAAAATGTAGGTCAAGATCAAAGGTCAAGGTCACTGTGACCCCAAAATCGCGAAATTGTTAAAAATCATGATTTTTTTAGTCCATTGAGAAATTACGGGTAGCAGTTTTGTCATGTACCAAAATTTAGATCCAGGTCAATAGTCAAGATCACTGTGACCCAGATTCAAGGTCAAAGGTCAGTGTGACCTAAAAATCAGGAAATCATTAAAAATGACAAATTTTTTGTGAGTGGATTCAATAGGGGGAAATGAAGTGTCGCATACCAAAAATTAGATCAAGGTCAAAGGTCACTGTGACCCCAAAATCAGGAAATTATTAAAAATAACATTTTTTTTGTGTCAGTAGACACGATGTGTCATATACCAAAATGTAGGTCAAGGTCAAAGGTTAAAGTCACTGTGATCCCAAAATCTTGACGGCACGGGTTCGAGCTCAGCTGGTTCATGTGTGAAAGTTTGTCAGTTACTTGCCGAAGGGCGGTTGTTCTCTCCGGGTACTCCGGCTTCCTCCACCAGCCAAACTGACGGTCACCATATGAGTGAAACAAACTTGAGTGTGATATTATACAGATTTACCAGGCTTCGGGGGTGTATTTGCGATATATCCCGGTCAAGACCATAGAAAATTTCCCGAGCGTTAGCGAGGGAAATTTGCCATGGTCGAGACCGGGATATATCGCAAATACACCCCCGAAGCCTGGTATATCTGTATAATTACACCGCATATCCTAAAGAGAAGCATAGATGAAGACAGAAAGATAATACAAAGTAATATAAAATAGATCCGAACTTTATTTGCCCTCTCTCCCCAAGCTTCGTCCATTACATGAGATGACACCATCGTCACAATGTCAACATTGGACAAGATGTCATATGTTTTCTTATGCGGCGGGTTTCTGAGATATCTGTTCAAGGACTGGCGTATAACAAGGAAGCTGCTTTTGCTGTAATAGTCACCATTGTGTCGGCGTAAATTCACGTAGAATTCTTTGAGTATCACACTAAGTTCGTTTGCCGGGAGAATTTCAAAGTCTATGGCTCTGCCTTTTGCTGTACAGTAGCCCTTCAATAGTTTCACAGCAAATTTAGTCGACTTTTCTGTGTTTCTAGGATTGTTGCTACTCAGAAACGAGTCGATCTCATCGCCAGCAAACGCTCGAAATCTGTCGCCTGTGGGCGTAGATGGAGAAAACCATCCATGAATTGATTAGCCCGAAAACATCGGCTAAGGGGTCTATTTTTTTTTTTTTTTTTTATTGTTGTTGCTGACCCCTTAGCCTGAATCACATATACAGACCGAAAAGGAAAAAAATAAATAAGACGGCAGTCGCTCGAGATCTTCAACTGCACACGGCGTGGGGAATTGAGACAAAGGCACGAAAAGCATTTTATCGAATAAATAATATGATTTGGCATCTCCAGAACTTTGATAATCAACTAATGACTCATTCCGTTAGACGAAATCTTCTTCCAAACTCTAATTTTGTCATCTAACTCGTCAAGTTGCCGCCATTTTCAGTCTCGTTGAGAAACGAGATTTCCAACGCGATTGACCTTTCTGACCACGTGACTCGTCCATTTCACCATAGTCAGATCAGAAAGGTCACGATACTAGTGCGCACGCGCGGTCAAGTCTCGTTGAGCTGTAATCTGAGGAAATGGCGGTAAACATCGAAATCGAGCGTTTATTGTGTTTTCTTCGTCGTCACTAATTTTTTGGAGTCCCAAACAGTCATTAGAGATGGTACATGGTGAAAGAAGCTCAGGTCGGTCAAACTGTATCAAATTGGCATATTTTTTCTCTCCCGTTTCGTTATTTTCGTCAGCGAAAAGTTGCTCTTCGCCAGTCAAATTTTTATCGCTAAAATTTAACCTAGGTGCGATCTCGGCTGTGATAGGAATGCCACGCCCCCTTACCCTAAATTTACCTATCACAGCCAGAGTTTCTGGGTTATGAATTGATGTGATATCTGACGGTCGTAATTCATGGATGGAGCGCCAAGTCATAGTAAAACACCGAGTAGAAATCCAGCCCCCGACGCCTGACGATGGGGATGGTATTTACGCTAAAATACGGCGAAAGCATCCAAGTTTAGCAACTTACTATCTCCTCAGATCATTATCCTATCCATAAACACCGTTTATTTGGGTATTCGGCTCTGTTTTGTTGAGATAGCAGCATAAATCCACACCTACTGTACCGTTTTCTTCCATCCGCCTCTGTTCACTCGAAAGTTAGGCCATCAAGCATGCGCACACGATACACTTCACGTCATAGTCACGTGACTCTCATTTGGCGACCCGTCGTCATCCGCGCACTTTCTCCACACGTGGTATTGTAGCTGACAGGCGCGATAGAATAATGGCGAGCAAGCCGTTTTCACAATCTGACATTGTTGACATATTCACAAGACTAAAACAGACATTACCCTTGCAATATGATTTGAAACGGGAGCAAATCGATGTCATTTGCAATGTTTTAAACGGTCATCACGCATTCGCAGTGTTGCCTACGGGCTACGGGAAGAGTAGCTGTTTCTTTCTTCCACCGTTGTTGCTGGATCTTGTAAGTTCGTAGTTGTAAACATAACATACTATATAGCTCCAAATAGGGTTGCATTTTATGTTAAAAGATCTGATTTCTGATTGTTTCCGAGTCTGTATTATTCGTTGAAAAACAGTTACGATATGCAAACTAGTATGTATACAAGTAATAACAACAAATATTTCGAGAAAAAAAATAACTCGTTGCTGATATTAATTAGGGAACAAATGATACGCTCATTATAGATGACATCTTGCACCCACCATGCATCGTACATGAATATGACCATGCTGTGAATTGCAAAATTATATAACCTGAAAAGGTACAGTTTAACTACATCAGGGGAGACCATGATCACATGACTCACTACGCAATCTTTTCCGTTCGGCGTGAGCTTGTTATAACAGCACAAAAACTGTTAAATAAAGTTGGCATTTTCTCTGAAGTCTCCTCCAAAACCATTGGCCAGCGGAATTCCTCAATATTTTCCATGGTTGGACTTTGAGAAAGTTGTGTTGGGTGATTCAGAGCAACGTCTACCTCCCTTCGAATTTCTCTCTTCACCGCCTGCAGGAATGCAGCTTTCCCTGTCGATGATTTGTGAATTATCATGCTCAATAAAGATGAATAATCCGATCTCAAGCAAGCTGTGCTCATTCTGGCTATCATCTGCCCAGACCGTGTGCGTCGAACCTTGAAGATAATTGAACACTTTTCAATAAAAAAACTAGCATTGTTGAACAGATATACTGTTCCATTAATAACATAATCAAAAGATAACAAAAAGTAGGCTTCATAATTTTGGAGATACTTGAAAGTCAGTAGTTTTCAATTGCTATTCTGTGCATCAAATCCGCATCACAATTCATTATTCGTAGACTGTAGTACATTGCCGTGACTGGTGTGACTAAAAGAAATAGACTGTAGTACATTGCCGTGACTGGTGTGACTAAAAGAAATAGACTGTTCTTATGAACATATTAATCGAGTTGAGTATGGCATTCAAAAGATGATATTTATCATCGAATTTAAGAAACTTGGAATGCAGGCTTTTTAATGCCGTCATCGCCCTTTTTATCGAGGATTATTTTTCTGGCTGTGTGCATTTATTTAATAGCAATGAAACATACCTTCTTGGTTCTTATGGGGGTGTCAGTAGTTCTGAAGGGTGTGGGGTTTTCCAAAACTGGCGTAGCGGGTATCCTAGGAGATGCTCTTACTGGTGAAAACAACATCGGTCCAGGAGATGACAATTGACGTATGTTACGTCGTTTAAATGGTGTTCTTCTGGGCGTTGAAATAGGTGCTGCCCGTTTTTTACCCACGTACCCCTGTGAGTGAGTCGCACCGTTTCACCAAATCTACTTCTGCAGCGGTGGCCTCCCTTCTCCTACTAACTACCCGACCGAGCAAGTTGAAACACATGGAACATATAAATTGTTTCTCTTTCTCCGGGGTGAAGGCTTTGATATTAAGAAATTCTGCTGTCAGTGCTTCATTCACGGTTAAATCGGACCCCCTTAATGTTGAGGTTACCGGATGCCTGCTGTATCCATGGTCAAACTTACGAATGAATTCCTGGTTGCAGTTAATACAGCTCATTATCACCTCTCGGGCGCAATCCAAGGGATATTTATTACACAATACCTGGAATAACTATCAAGAATTGTTTTAAAATGCAGGATTATTCTCACGCGTGTAATCAGTTAGCCGCTTCTGCCATGATTCGAGCGCGCCTGTCAGCTAGAAACACCCTACCACGTGTGGAGGAAGTGCGCGGATGACGACGGGTCGCCAAATGAGAGTCACGTGACTATGACGTGAAGTGTATCGTGTGCGCATGCTTGATGGCCTAACTTTCGAGTGAACAGAGGCGGATGGAAGAAAACGGTACAGTAGGTGTGGATTTATGCTGCTATCTCAACAAAACAGAGCCGAATACCCAAATAAACGGTGTTTATGGATAGGATAATGATCTGAGGAGATAGTAAGTTGCTAAACTTGGATGCTTTCGCCGTATTTTAGCGTAAATACCATCCCCATCGTCAGGCGTCGGGGGCTGGATTTCTACTCGGTGTTTTACTATGACTTGGCGCTCCATCCATGAATTACGACCGTCAGATATCACATCAATTCATGGATGGTTTTCTCCATCTACTGTGGGCGCTGCCATGTTTGTTTACAAACAAGACATCAGGGGAGATAATTCGGCGGCGGGATAATTCGGCAAATACTTTTAGGCAAATACCCGGCTGCCAAGGCAACGGAAGGCAAATTTCCCGCTGCCCCTGACAGTCGCGTGAGACTGACTTGTGGATGAGAATTTGCCGTAAATGCCCCGGCTAAGAACCAATCAAAACTCGTCTATCTTATATAAGGTGTAATTATAAGCCAAATTCCCTCCTCCTCCTCCAAAATCTTGAAATTGTTAAAAATCTGGATTTTTTGTATCCATTGAGAAATCACTGGGAGATGGTTTGTCATGTACCAAAATTTAGGTCAAGGACAATACTCAAGGTCACTGTGACTCCTGAATCAAGAAATCTTTGAAAATTACTTTTTTTTGTGTCGGTAGATACATTAGGGGGACATGAAGTGTCACGTACCAAAATGTAGGTCAAGGTCAAAGGTCAAGGTCACTGTGATCCCAAAATAAGAAACCATTAAGTCAAATTTTCATATGCCTATCGAAGACGAGGTCGTGTTATGCGATGTTGCGTTCTGTCCATTCATCCATTAACATTTGTTGTCCATGCGATATTTCTAGTTTCAAAGTATGGGTTGGTACCAAAGTTTGAGTATACCTTACTCGCATGGCAGAGAGGAGCCATACATTTGAGATCAATTTGTCAAAGGTCAAGGTCAGTCCCCCAAAGCTGATTCAAGTTTAGCTGACTCTATGTGTTAGATTGAAATATTCAGAGTTCTCTGCCCTATATGTAGATGGTATTGTCCTGTGGAGCTGTCTCCCATGTTTGAAACGGCTGCATTTAGTTAAAGTTTTGTGAAATAAAAACCATACATTTACTAAAAACGGGGAGAGGGGTCCTTTATGAAAGGTTTACTTCATAACTTTCTTCTTCCTTCATGAGAAATTCTCTCGTTCGAAAGGAATCCATTTGCAGGAAAACTACTGTTTGACTATTGTCGATTTCAGTGTGGGATATGTGAGCTCTCAGCTCTTGCTTAAAAGTTAACTACTTACCGAGAGTTGAGCTCATTTTAGTTTATCATTCAATATATGATGTGATATATGTTACATTCTCAGAAGCACAAAATTGAAGACCTTTCTCTGGATTGCTAGCTACCAATTGGAGTCAAGGCTATTAAACAACCTTGAAATTTGGACCAGTGTAATATATGGGCGTATATTGAAGCCCCTTGGGCTCTTGTTATAATTACATTTTTCTACATACACATGTTAACAGAATATACATGATAACGAATATACTTTTTCTCTCAGAGCTGTACAATGATAAAGATCATTAAACTTAAACCCTGCTATGTAGTTAGCAAAATATGTACATTTTTACAAGCACTATGAGCATTTCAGGGTTTGGACCTTTACACAAACTCTCTGATTGGCTGGATTTCTCTTCCATGAGCCAATGAAAACATCGGATTTTTTTTGAAAGTTGAATTGACCAATCAAGACGTTAGAAACTTAGATATCCCCTGGTACACTGGAGTTTGTGTAAACATCCTTTACATGGACAACAATTTCTGATTGTTTTTCGTCCTCATCTATATCATCCTTGTACCCAAGATTTAACTTCCAGTATGTAATTTTTGGAATAAATCCGAGTCTCTTCAACCCTCCCCCCCCCCCCCCCCCCCCCTCACACCCAACCACCAACCATTACATATGCGTTCTATTTGTATTCTCCCCTGTGTGAAAAGTTCTTCACAAAATCGAATACACATAATATAAACTTTATATTAGGATTTAATAATGGAATGACAATGAAAGATTTGATTTTTACAAAAAGAAAGAGGCAAAAGAAACCTTTTCAATAGTTAGAATATCATACAGTTGTTTCAAACATCAGATCTTACAATATGTTCACACACACCGAAATATAGCCAAAATAAAAGCCCCTTAAAGAAAATGAAAAGAAAAAGTACAACTGAACTTAAAGAAAACTTAGTAAATTGAGAGATATGTGAGTAGTATATAAAGGACCGATGCGGTCATATTGACACCAGGGGGCGCCACCAGTTGCGGAGCATGTGGAGCTCACAATGACGTCACATCCGGTCACGTGACATCCGGGTCAAAGGTCACATCTGGGTCAACGGTCACATCCGGTCACATGACATCTGGGTCAAAAGGTCAAAGATCACTTCCGGTCACGTGACGGCCCAGCAATAAGGCTGAGACCCCAGTGACTCCCAATGTGAATCTCCCGGAATGCATGTATGGTCCGCGACAATATCGCCAGCACTATGCCCAGCCTAAATGGCAAGTGGGGAACCCTCAGTTTCTCCATACAGGTTTTCCCAGAGCCGTATTGGCACGAAAAAAAATAAATGAAACCATGGGAAGGAAGTCTTGTAGTAATAAACATAACCTATAGGTGTTGTACCATGTTATTATGACCAGCCTATGATCAGTGCGACCCCATGGTCGAGCGTTTATTGTCCAGTATTTCTCCGCAAAAAATAAACATACAAAATGGCGGCCGCACAACGTTCGTCCATTCGTCGACGACAATTCTGAAGGAGCGAACCCTCTGTGGCGCAAATTCCGGGTGATCTCCCCTGATTCGCACATTTGCATCTATACGGGAAATGCATGTATGGGGCATAGGGGTGGTCATTTTTTCTTGTGTATTTTACTATGGGTTGTGGGATCTTGTTTTCTTCATCTCACCGCGTAGAACACGATGGGAGGGGTGTAGAAGCTAAGCGGTGAAATTTTTGGAAAAGTCCAGGGTGGTGTGGATAGGTCCATACTAGCGCAGTGGCCACTGTTGAACCTAATGGGAATCCCACACATATTCATTGCGGTATGGGTTGTGGGATAATGTTTTTCACGCCTCACCACGTAGAACACGATGGGCGAGGTCTTGAAGCTAAGCGGTGAAATTTTTTGAAAAAGTCACTATATGCACGTGCACTGGGCAAGTAGCGCTGGCTGGACGTTTTGGGATTGAGGTGGACCCCTAGTGGTCCGATTGGGTCGAGTGAGGTATCAATGTGAAGCATACGTGAGGGAGCATCCGACGGGCTGGGTGTGACGTAGAACTGACGTCAGTACAAAGTAAATGGAAATAGACGTTTTGGGGTCTAGGTGGGCCACTATTGGTTCGATCGGGTCGAGTGAGGTATCGATGTGAAGCATGCGTCGGGGAGCATCCGACAGGATGGGTGTGACGTGGAACTGACGTCATTCTGCGCATGCGCAGTAGAGAAAGGATATAGGAATAGACGTTTTGGGGTCTAGGTGGAGCACTATATATTGGTCCGATTGAGGTGTCAATGTGTAGCATTCGTGAAGGAGCATCCGACGGGATGGGTGTGACGTTGAACTGACGTCATTCTGTGCATGCGCAGACAGGGAATTGGGGGAAAAGGGTATGGAAATAGACACTTTGGGGCCGACATGGACCAATATTGGACCGATTGGGTCGAGTGAAGTATCCGGTTGAAGCACTCATGAGGGAGCATCCGACGGGATGGGTGTGTAGTCCATTTTCATCATTCCGCGCATGCACAGTCTGGCCGTAGTATAGGGGGTGTGGAGGAAGGTGTTTGGGTAGAAGAGGGACCATTTTTGGTCCGAATGCGTCTTGTGGGGTCTCATCTTGAAGCTTTCGAGGTGTAGACCACGACTTGAGGTTTGTCCATGTCATCTGTGACGTCATCAGTAGGAGTAGAAGCCAAAGTGGGCATTCTGGTGGTGTGAAGGAAGGTGTTTGAGCGATTGAGGGACCATCCTTGGTCCGAATGCATCATGTGGGGTGTCAAAGTGAAGCTCTCATGGTATAGACCACAACTTGAAACATTTCCACGCCATCTGTGCCATCATTCGTGACGTCATCAGTAGGAGTAGTAGCCAAAGTGGACGTTTCGGGGGTGTGAAGGAAGGTATTTGGGGTAGAAATGGACCATCCTTGGTCCAAGTGGACGTCATCATGTAGTTCTCTACATGTAGACGATGAATGGTATGGTTTTTGTTGAAAGTCGCATCGTGCTACGCATGCGCAGTTAGGCAGTAGTAACGAAATATGTCATTCTGGAGGTGCCTGGGCGTGTGTTTGAGTGATTGAGGGGCCATTCTTGGTCCCAATGCGTCGTGTGAGGTGTCAAAGTGAAGCACTCGTGGGGGAGCGCCTGACTGGCTGGGTATGATGTGGGTGCTGATGTATTTCTGCGCATGCGCAGACAGGGAATTGTGGGAAAAGGGCATTGGAATGGACGTTTTGGGGTATAGATGACCCGAAATTGGTCAGAATGAGTCGTGTGATGTGTCATGTTGAAGCATTCGTCGGGGAGCATCCGACTGGGTGAGTGTGTCTCGTGGAAATACGACCCATCTGCGCATGCGCAGTAGAAAAAGGGCATTGAAATGGATGTTGAGATGGACTACCATTGTCCGAGTGGGTCGTGTGAGGTATACTAGTCAATCACTGGTGGACTAGCGTCGGACTGAATGCCCCTGCGCAGTCGGGGACTAGTAGAGAAAAAGGAGTTTCGGAAGTGCAGAAGAGCTTTTGAGGGCCCTTTTCCATCGGGCTACCTGATAGGGTTACCTGTGTGTGCGAGTGAGATGGGTGGGGGAGGGGAGCTTGCTAATATTTGGTGCCTGTAATCCATGTTCCTTGCTGCCCACAGGATCTCTGATATGAATATGAAATATTACAAACTTATAATCCTGGAGATAGTGGAAATGTGCTATGATGCGACTGACGATAGACACACGAAAATGTGAAACCATCAACAGTCAGATTAATTGTTGACTCAGTTAATCAGATTTTATTTGTCTCATTAAAGTTACAAATGCAAAAGGCATTTTGGAAATTCTTTGTGTGTGGAACAAACATCTGAGTTTTACAGGTGGTATGATTATTATTAATTTCATGTGGTTTTAGACTGATATAAAGTGGATTTATGCATAAATGACTGAAGCATTGAAGACTTGAACTGAGGTCTAGATTTTGAAAAAAGCATGTAATTTTATCTATGTGAATTTCCTTTCTTCCATATACGTTTTATTGTATCTTGAAAGTTAATTTGCTCATAATTACCAGCTGTGGTAATAAGTGGACCTAGTCATATTTGGCATTAATTATTTGGCCCTAGTACTGACAAATCAGTCATTTTTTGCCTATATTTGCTCCAAAACGTCTCAATTTTGTCGCGGAATACAAGAGATGCTACCCAGCATTTTCAGTATGATGTTTATTTCAACCACATTTGGCAAGAAAAAAAAGGATTTTAATAACTAATCAAAGTACTTAAAGTACTGATGTCGTTTTTACTTGCATCAGAGGAGTTTATTAGTCCCATATTTGGGAAGAATGGTGGTGTTCGCTTGACATAGGGAATCGTCCTCAAGCTGTTCGGTTTGAAGGGCCAAATTTTCACTTTTATCAAAGGGATATGAAATGGACCATTTTGTACAGCCTTCATGCTGAATTATAAGACCCGAAATAATGAAGGACTGCAGATGCACGAACACGGATTTATGGCTCACTAAAGTTGGTAAGTTGGCTTATTTTCGTATTTTTAGGCACTTTTCGGTGCGGATTTTCTCTTGTTACAAAAATAGGACACCTTTAACCAAAACCAATTTTAGCTATTTTGACCAACAAATAAATCTAAATATGATTTTGGTTAAAGGTGTCATAATTTTGCAACGAGAATTTTGGAGAGAAAATGTCGACTGTAAATGCACCGAAAAGTGCAAAATACGGCAGGTTTGAACCACTGTAAGTCTGGTTGTGTTTGTCTGTAGGTCTTGATTATTCTTTATCTTTATCTATTCAAATGGTCAATTTGGTGCTTTTTAGACAAAAATTAGCCCCACCAGCTGTGTGTATCAAAAACGCATTGAGGACGATTCCCTATCTAAAGTGAAGATCATCTTTGTGATCTTGCACTATATATGAATCATAACTTTTGTTGTAAGGTAGCTTACCAAAGATTGAAAAATGTTCAAAAATATTAAAATTCATATTCGTAATAATAATTCATAAAGTGCCATATAGTTATAGAACAACCTCAAGAATATGTGTGTAAAGTTTGTGTATCCTGTAATTTTTGTATGGCTCCGTAAAGGACCATCGCCGATATTGGACAGATCCACATTTGTTTGACACACCGTGTACGTTGCTGTCCTCTCACCGTGACGGGACAACCACAGTTATAATCATCCAGTCTCAGCCAATGTTCACTAAATTTGCATTTTCCCGGCATCGGCAAAATTAGCCCAAAGCTAAATTCCAAACCAACGAACAATGGCGACTGCAATTTGACCAGTTCAAATGGCGACTGTTCTGATACGTAAATTAGTACAGATGTCGAGAGCGTGAGCCAATCAGCTGTCGACATTATGACCTCGACCAATACACGTCACAGAATATGAATATTAATTCAGCGGGAAACAGTCACGAGTTTAGTTCAACCAATGGACTACACAAAATATGTAAATGAGCTGTCTGAGTAGTGTATAGAGAGCAGTTAAAGTAATATTTCACCCGGATGTAACTATGACGTCACAACTGGTTGGTTTTGTAACGAGGTTTTTGATTGGTTGAATTGTAAGTGTGAGGTTGAATTTGATTGGTTGAGGTGTCGTCCCTGTTGTAAAGCAAGATGGTGGGTGTCGGCCCTGTTGTAAAGCAAGATGGCGGCGTGGTTCGGTGATGTTCGGTTATGTTCGGAGATGTTCGGGTGTGTTCGGGTGTGTTCGGGCCTGTTCGCGAAGAGTGGAAAGCAAGATGTCGGTTGTCGGTGCTGTTGTAAAGCAAGATGGCGGTTGTCGTCCCTGTTGTAAAGCAAAATGGTGGCTGTGGGCCCTGTTGTAAAGCAAGATGTCGGAGTTGGTTCGTGAATGTTCGGGAATGGGGTGAAAAACATATAAAAGTAGGTGATTTTTAGTGAATGGGTTATAATCATTGGACTACTTTGGGAAGTTTTTTCACCACTGACCTGATTTGCCTGCCTGCCTGCCTGCCTGCCTGCCTGCCTGTCCAGCCAGCCAGTCATTCTGCTTGCCTACTTTGTATGAGTTGTGGATCCTGCGTGTACTTTTTTCCATTTTACCAGTGCAAATTCACCAGACTTTTACACGGTAGCAGTTCTTCACCAGCCTGAGCCCATAGTCAAGATGAATTCAGCCGACAAAGTCATCCTTCAAAAGAATCGTGTTCGCCTGGTTGATGAGATGCGGCATGCGGGGGCAATATGTGATGTGCTTATGGTTGATAAAATACTGCTGAAACAGGGTGTGGAAGATATCATGGCGGAGAATACTCCTTCACGACAAAACGGAGCTCTGCTCGATGCTCTACAGCGTCGTGGTCCCTATGCATTTCTAGCGTTCGTGCATGCACTGAAGAAGACGGAAAATGTAGAATTGGCTGATCTACTTGAAATTCCCGTTGTAGTAGAAGAGGGTATCTTAGTTATGGATACTACCGAACAGCGTACAGCTACCAAACGTACGGACATGTACCCAGAGTGTGGTGTACCAGCCAAACGCGGTGCACGTGCCAAGCGGTCCCGACAAATCCCTTTAGAAACACCTGAACCCGTTCTCCAGCCAGTGCCTGAGTCCATGGATGAACAAAATGAAGAAGAGCAAGGGAAACAAGAAAAAGAAGAAGACCACATGGTGCAACTTCCTATGTCTGTGCAGTCCATTAATAACATTATCCAGCAGGCCTATGAGTCGGCCCACACGGATATATGGCAGCTTTCAGCTAATTTGACTGTCAGTGTGAAAGACGCACAAGTACATTTTAATGTACTGGCCTATATGGACAGACCCGCTAGGCGTATTGCCTTGTCTTCGCAGTGCTGGCAAAGACTGGAGACCGTTTATTATGCCGTGGACGCGGTGATTGGCGAACAGGCGGGTAACGAAGTGAAATTTTCTCTAGGTGAAGACATCTATGTGAGTGTTGGTTATTTCAACGACGACCTGCTGCTGCATATCCGTAAATGGAAAATGACGGCCGATACACAACAGCTTGCTCCTTGTCCTCAGGGTGTCACTTTGAAAATACCGGTGTGGCGCAAGTTGCAGAGTGTGACAGCTGCAATTCGTCAAGCTTTGAATTACCAGGTGTCTCACACTATTTATCTGAAGTACATTGACACAGTTATGGCTCTGGTGAGGCCTCGCGTTCGACAACTGCGTCTGGAAGCCTGTGCAGGGTGTTTCAACAACAGTCCCATAATAATGCACACGTGTATGGACATTAGTGTACCCTCATACGCGCTGATCACTGAAGCATTACAGGTTGTGACCGAGGAGCAAATTGCCGTGGCATTGGAAGCTGCCTGCCCTCCTACCATTCCACGTGAAGAGATTACTACCTACATCTATGTACACCAGGGACGGAAAAACGATGAGGAGTTCAAGCAAGTCTTGTTGCGTAACTGGACAGTAGTACCGTTCCCTAATACGCGCTGATCATTGTGGTGAAAACGGAACTATTGAACCTTTTCATGAAAAAACATTTCACACATTGACCTTATTCCTACACGTTAATTGAAGTGCCATTGATAGCGTATTATTATAAAATTCAACACTTTTTCACTGTGGTGAAGACGAATTATTGAACATTTTCATGAAGCCATTTTCACACATTTTACTCTATTCCTACACGTTCATTGAAGCGCCATTGATAGCGTATAATTATATTAAAATTCAATATTTCCAGTTTCACTGTTGTAAATACGTTCATTCTATTGTGTTAGTGTTGTTGTTGTATAAATATTGAACATTTTTTTTTTTTTTTTTTCAAGTTGAAAACATTCAGATAAACATGTTTGTTTCATTCTATTGTGTTAAATAAAAAAATTTCAAATTTTTTTTAAAAAAATGCGTGTTAGTGTTCATTTAGTGGGGGAGCTGATGTTATATTTTTTGTGCTGAGTTAGAAGTTTCTCTTTCGAAGGAATGGGGTGGCCCTGAAAAGGGCCGTTGGAAAGTGTTACTACACTTGTTTTTTTAGGAGCGGTAGATTTTCTTCACTCCGGCCACCTGCCTCCTGCAGACGGGACACTTTATTTTAAAATGCTGTTCGTCGGTTTCATTGCAGTGGCACTCATCCCCTGTACACGTTAGTGTCACCCAGCATTCTTCGCATACGCATAAATGTCCGCACGGAAATAGGGCGTACTCTGTTTCCTCGTTTGTACACACACTGCAGTTGGCTTTACTTAGTTCTTTATGCAGGTCTCTTTGTAGTTGAACCTTGACTCTGTCCATTTGACCCATGTCTTCTCTCATTTCGTTAATCTGTTCGTTTGCCAACGTCACCTGGTCGTTTAGGTGGGACACCTGGTCGTTGAGACGGGTTACCTCGGTCCAAGAGCATTGTTGTTGTTGTTGTTGTTGTTGTTGTTGTTGTTGTTCAGGTGGTAATGTTGTAGCTGGCGTCTCTGTTTCCGGTGTTGTTATAATTGGCGTTTGGGTAGCCGCTGTATTTCCTGGTGGTCTGTTACAGTTTAACCACTCTACGGTGGGCAGTTCTTCTTCGTCCGTGTCATCATTATTATCTTCATCCATAGCCGCCGTCACCTCTTGGTCTTGTTGTGCACTTTGTCGTCTCAACGTATCGGCAATATGACGTTGATGCACTCGCTGTAGGCTTGTAATAATCGTGACACCGCCATCCTCTTCATGTGTAATGACCTCCCTATGGTCTCTAGGATCCTCGAATACTAGTCTTCTTGTAGTCATGATGTATTATTGTGTATGAATGGTAACAACATTCAGCGCGCTATATAGATGTCTAGGCACTCATGTTGTAAATCAACACGGTGGGTGTCGGCCCTGTTGTAAACCAACATGGCGGCGTGATTCGGAGATGTTCGGGGCAATGGAGTGTTATGATAAATGATTGTGTCTATTAATAGCATCACAGTTACACCGCATCGCTGATTGGTGGGTGTACCAAAATGTTTACACCGACGTCCGCGCGACCACCCTTCCTGGGTTAATTTACAATCCTGAGATTTTGCACGCGCAACCACCCTTCCTGGGTTAATTTTTTTTCTTACGGGTCTAAAATGGATGAAATCATTAAAATAGTGGCTTAGTGTACTGCTAATTTTCTTAATTTTTAAATGCTACATCCCTGAGTTGCCCCCGTTCAATTTGAAATAATTTTTTATACTGACCTGGCATTTATTGCAAAATCGCACGGGATTAAAATTGTCAAAGAAACACAAAATTTCTTGCAGCGTGCAGGTTTGGAGCCACCATTTCGCTGACGTCCGTGCGCTGTACGGTATAAATAGCAGTGTTTTTTATCTTGTTCATTCACAATTACATGATGTCTGAAATAATGGATATTGATGCAGTGATAAAAGAGTTGCTGAGTGATAGTGACCTATCACTCTCACCGATGCAGAACACAAAATGGCTGGATGATATATTACAGCCCCCAGATGAACAACACTCACCGGTACCACAGCATGATGTCACCGCGCTGGAAAGTACACAACACCCACCGATAGAGGACCAATGGCTGGATGATATATTACAGCCCACCCTATTTACAGATCAACAAGAAGAACCGGTACTACAGCATGATGATGATGTCACCTCCCTGGAAAGTCCACGGTTTCAACAAATGCTCCAACATGTGTTCCAACACTATGATCAAGAAGAAGATATCCAAGTTCAACTGCTACCCGTCCCCGATCAGTTGGTACATCCGGAAGAAAAAAAAGCAGGACAAGAAGAAAAAGAAGAAGGCGTGGGAGGCCAGGGAACGAAAATACAGCCAGAAGAGAAGGAGGAGGAGGAGGAAGAGGGAAAGGAGAAAAGCGTAGGAAGAAAAAGAAAAAGGAGTGAACAACAAAAACAAGAAATTGAACACCTGCATGACTACGCTACTACCATAAAAAGAAGACTGGCACCACCCGTAAAATGGACACCAGCCCGGTTTTTACGCTGTGTACAATGCGCTACACGTTTTGCAAAATATGCAATATTTCCCTGCGGCCACCAAGCCCTGTGTCTACGCTGTATGGACGCCACACAGACCCACCCAAAAGACGACCCTATGTTCAATGATACACCCCTAGAGTGTATTTTTGTCACCATGGATTGTCCCGTGTGTACCCGGCGGCGGATAAATTTCTCCCCAATGATGTAAACCCTTACATCTCCAAAGGCCCTTTTCAGGGCCAACCATTCCTCCGAAAGAGGGACTTCTAACTCAGCACAAAAAATAAAAAACACCCAACTCCTGCACATGCACACACCTAAAGGTAACAATAGGTAAAAAAATAACACATGAATTTTTTCCATGTTAAAAAATCCATTCCTATGTTTATACCATTAGAATTGCCCCTAAAAAGAGTGGCGTGCACTGTATTTAATGCACATGTATGCCAGAATCCCTTGATTTGACACGAAAATTCACACTAACCAACTCCCATGTTAAATGATTGTGTCTATTAATAGCATCAAAGTGACATCGCATCGCTGATTGGTGGGTGTACCAAAATGTTTACACCGACGTCCGCGCGACCACCCTTCCTGGGTTAATTTACAATCCTGAGATTTTGCAGATTGGTAATAATACTATATCAGAATATAGAGGCGAGTATCTGTTCCTATGTTAAATCATTGCACGTATTGAAATAACATTGAGGTTGGCCCTCAAAAGATTAGGTTGGCCCTGAAACGAGTGTTGACCAGAATCCCCTTGATTTGGTACATTCTCACACTAGCCAATTTCCAGGTTAAATGAGTGCGTGGAGAGTACCAAAATGTTTACGCCGACGTCCGCGTGACCACCCTTCCTGGGTTAATTTACAATCCTGAGATTTTGCAGATTGGTAATAATACTATATATAGAATATAGAGGCGAGTATCCGTTCCTATGTTAAATCATTGCATGTATTGAAATAACATTGGAGGTTTGTTCCTGAAAAGGGCCGCGTGCACTGTATTTAATGCACATGTATGCCAGAATCCCATTGATTTGACACGAAAATTCACACTAGCAAATCCCCATGTTAAATGATTGCGTCTATTAATAGAGTCGATAGTCGATGTGGAGAGTACCTAAAATGTTTACGCCGACGTCCGCGCGCCACCACCCTTCCTGGGTTAATTTTTTACAATCCGTTCACTGTGTCTATGTTTCAAGTAAGGAGATGGCCCTGAAAAGGGCCGTTGATAGGGGCAGGGATTGTGTTTTTTTTTTGCGTGTTTGCAGATGGTTAATAATACTATAGAGGAGGAGAGGAGATTGTAGGATTTCAATTGAATGTGCCTTGTTTAGAAGTTCCTCTTTCGGAGGAATGGTTGGCCCTGAAAAGGGCCGTTGGATTGGTTGGCCCTGAAAAGGGCCGTTGGATTTTTTCCCCACCGTCTTTACTCTTCCTCCAGGGGTATGAACAGGCTGCCAGGCACGTGTCTGTAGCGTGTCGCCGACGGCCCCGGTGTTATCGGCATGTCTTGTAGAAAGTTCGCCGGCGGTAGTATAATTTGGGGCATCTCCTCCTCCTCCTCCTTCTCATCCTCTAGTTCGAGTCGGTGTTGGCCTAATATATTTTCCAAAAAGTTGAGAAAATCCTGACCGTTCAGACCCGAGGGAGCAGCCGTCATCAGGCCATGAAGCTGGGCCCACTTGTCTACAGTTAGGTCGATGTTTTCTTGGGCCCACGACTTCATGGCCTTCATCCAAAAGCTTTTTTCCCTTCTCCTCCTCCGTTGTTTTTCCATCGCCGCCTTGGCTGCTCCCCGTGTGGTAGACATCTTGGCTCTGTTGTGATACATCTTTCTTCTCTCAAAGTGTGTTTGGAGTGACGCTATGCACGCTCCCGCTGGCTTTATACCGAAATACAGTAGTTTTTCATTGGTAGTTTCAATCACGGCATACGGGTTTCATTGGTTCTTTTTAATGATGGCTGATTGGTTCTTTCAAAGACATTTCATTGGCTCTAATTGGCGCCAAAATCTCAACTCCCCACTCTTCCTGGGTTACGCCAGAATCTCTTCATTTTGCACGAAAATTCGCACTAGCCAATTCCCATGTTAAAATCATTGTGTGTATTAATAGCATCAGAGTGACACCGCATCGCTGATTGGTGGGTGTACCAAAATGTTTACGCCGACGTCCGCACGACCACCCTTCCTGGGTTACGCCACAATCTCTTCATTTTGCACGAAATTTCGCACTAGTCAATTCCTATGTTAAATCATTGCATGTATTGAAATAACATTGGAGGTTTGACCCTGAGAAGGGCCGCGTGGCGTGCATGCATCATGTTCTCATGAATATATAGTCTCTAACTTACGCCAGAATCCCTTGATTTTGGTACATTCTCACACTGGCCAATTTCCATGTTAAATGATTGCGTGGAGAGTACCAAAATGTTTACGCCGACGTCCGCGCGACCACCCTTCCTGGGTTAATTTACAATCCTGAGATTTTTTGCAGATTGGTAATAATACTATATCAGAATATAGAGGCGAGTATCTGTTCCTATGTTAAATGATTGCATGTATTGAAATAACATTGGAGGTTTGCCCCTGAGAAGGGCCGCGTGGCGTGCATGCATCATGTTCTCATGAATATATAGTCTCTAACTTACGCCAGAATCCCTTGATTTTGGTACATTCTCACACTGGCCAATTTCCATGTTAAATGATTGCGTGAAGAGTACCAAAATGTTTACGCCGACGTCCGCGCGACCACCCTTCCTGGGTTAATTTACAATCCTGAGATTTTTGCAGATTGGTAATATACTGATGGATAAGAATATAGAGGCGAGTATCTGTTCCTATGTTAAATGATTGCATGTATTGAAATAACATTGGAGGTTTGTCCCTGAGAAGGGCCGCGTGAAAAAAAAAAAAAAGTATCCATGATATACAGTCTCTCTCAATTACGCCAGAATCCCCTTGATTTGGCACATTCTCACACTAGCTAATTTCCATGTTAAATGATTGCGTGGAGAGTACCAAAATGTTTACGCCGACGTCCGCGTGACCACCCTTCCTGGGTTAATTTACAATCCTGAGATTTTTTGCAGATTGGTAATAATACTATATCAGAATATAGAGGCGAGTATCTGTTCCTATGTTAAATGATTGCATGTATTGAAATAACATTGGAGGTTTGTTCCTGAGAAGGGCCGCGTGAAAAAAAGAGTATCCATGATATACAGTCTCTCTCACTTACGCCAGAATCCCCTTCATTTGGTACATTCTCACACTAGCCAATTTCCATGTTAAATGATCGCGTGGAGAGTACCCAAATGTTTACGCCGACGTCCGCGCGCCACCACCCTTCCTGGGTTAATTTACAATCCTGAGATTTTTGCAGATTGGTAATAATACTATAGAATATAGAGGCGAGTATCCGTTCCTATGTTAAATCATTGCATGTATTGAAATAACATACATGTATGCTAGGCCTTGGAAAAAAAGTAAAATCCCCAAAGTGGATGAAGTACTATGTATAGGGTGCACAGAGGACTAGAGTGTCAGTGTTCCCTGAGAAAGTCAACACACCACAACCTCCAGTATGGCGCCTCGAAAAAACAAAAAAAGGGGTAGTCGATCGGAATCCACGTGGCGTACCACTGTCAACAAGGTGTTAACCGATTTATATTACAATCCTAGCAGTCCAGCCGCTTATAGCTCTGTGGCGGCGTTGGCTCGAGCTGCCCATTCGCAAGGCATTAATCGAACTGAAGTACGAGACTGGTTAAAAACGCAAGACACGTATAGTTTACATCGAGCAGCTCGACGACATTTTCGCCGTAACCGAGTGATCGTCGGAGGTGTAGACGCACAATGGCAAGCGGATTTGGTGGATATGAGTCGATTTGCTTCCCACAATGATGGATATCGGTACATGTTGACCTGTATCGATATTTCATCCAAGTACGCCTGGGTACTACCCGTTCGTACCAAAACAGGAGAGA
>JAVTVY010024762.1:0-85587 GCA_036873755.1 Hanleya hanleyi
GAGATATACAACAATCTGCGTCTTCAGGAAATATAACACCATCAAAAATCATTAAAGTATGTCAAGATATAGCGTATTTTCGGTTGTATCGTCCAGTGAACATAATCGAAACATCTCAAGATCGACTTTTCTTGAAACTCAACTACTTAGATAAAGGACTGGACATCATTAATTTACCTCGAATCCTGAATGATCCAGAGGTACGCAACGCTGTACCAAACTATTTTAGGTTCACAGAACCTCCTTGCATTTCATATAAGTACACTAAATCTATAGCCACCAAAATATTCAATTACTCCAATGCTGTCCAGGAGTTTGACTGGAACTTATACACATCAGGAGGCTATAGTTGTGATTGTGAATCGTCGAACTTTATCTATACACCATGCAAACATATTGTGACTGGTGACCTTGATGTGGTGAGTGATAAGGATCTGAAATTACTCCTGATGAAGGGACCTAAATATAGAGAGCCAAGAAGAATAAATCTGAAGGCCGACCAGAAGATAGTCCTGTCTGCATTGGAACAGTACTTTATTGATTGGTCTAAGCGAGAAAAAGTTGAGCCTACAGTACTCGCTGATTGGCTGGACCTCACCAAGAGCAAGGTCGTTGAAACAATCCGCCATAAGTACTCTTCCCCAAGCAAAACAAGTTCTGAGAAACCTCAATTCGCAAGAAGTTCTAGCAAATCTCCAGAGTAAATTCGTCATAGTCCCAGCAGACAAAGCTCCGAATAATATAATATTCATATGTAAATATTACTATTACCAGGTGCTAGTTAAAGAATTGAGTGTAGACATATCTTCATCAAATACGTCTACTTACTCCCAAACTGCATTTACTATGGAAGATCTATTTAACAATCACAAAAAGTTTCCCAGGGAAAGAGGTATTTGTCTTCCAACCAATCATAACGACATACCAAAAATATACTGGAATCCCAAAATGCATAAATCACCATACAAAGCTAGATTCATAGCTGGTTCTAGAAGCTGCACCACCAAGCTTCTTTCAACCCTATTGGCGAGGGCCCTTCAGGAGGTAAAAGCATTTTGGGAAAGGTATTGCGCCATTATTTCTAAGAACTCTGGCGTTGAATGTATGTGGATATTGAAAAACTCAAAGTGTCTTACGGAAGAACTTGATGCTAAAGGTCACATACCGTACAGACATGTATCCACATGGGATTTCTCGACTCTCTATACTACAATCCCTCATCAGGACCTTATTGACCGTATAAGTTCATTAATAGAATCTGTGTTCAAGAAAGCTGATCGTAGATATATTAATGTCGGAAGCCATAAAGCATTCTTTAGCTCGACTACATACAAGAGATATCATTCATGGGATGTTTCTTTGTTTATAGAGTTGCTTGAATTTCTCATTAAAAATATCTATGTGAAATTTGGCAACACAATATCAGCAGCATATAGGTATTCCAATGGGTACTAATTGTGCACCCCTGTTGGCTGACCTGTATCTGTTCTCTTATGAATATGACTATATGCAGGCGCTTTCAAAAACCGATCCATTCAAAAGCCCGTTCCTTCTCATTCACCAAACGCTATATAGACGATCTTCTCGCTGTGGATAATCGCTATATAAATGACGCAGTGAAGGATATATATCCACCTTCACTGGATTTGAAGGAAACTACAGATAGCCCTACAGGCACATCCTATTTAGATCTCTATCTCTATAAAAATGAAGCGGGCATTCTCTCTCGTCGACTTTATGACAAAATAGATGATTACAATTTCGCATCGTAAACTATCCCTTTCTGGATAGTAATATTCCAGTGGGACCTGCATATGGCGTAGCCACATATCTCGCTTAGTAGCATTTGCTAGATCCTGTGTTAAATGTGATGATTTTAATCAACGTCACAAAACATTGTTGCAGAAACTTATAAAACAGGGCTATTCCACCAAGCGCCTCCACTCAAAGTTTCTCAAATTTGGCGATACATATCGCATGCTGATAGCAAAATACGAACGTAGCGTGCAAGATCTATGGCGCTACGGGCAGCGGCAATGTCTAATTCCGCTTAACCCGGGGCTAGGGGCCGTATGAACCCATGTACTTCAAGATCCTCATGGTACTCATATGAACAGGCACAATCAAAGCGTGACTGAGATACATCTTTTTTTTAGACGACGACTCTATAACAAATATTATGGATTAAGAATACTGATCAGCGATACGGATTTGATATTTTTGGAACATCATGTCTTGCCGGCATCATTGAAAACTGTTGACCGCTTCTCTCTTGCAGGAAACAAGCCTATGTTTGTGTATACTATGATTGTCTTTTTGAATTTGGTGCTAATACTGTTATGTGGAAAATGGAATAGGTCTTTGAATTATGGACGCGGATATTCTCTAATGGACGACGGCTGGATTATGAATGACGGACTAGACGCTTGTAATTAGATCTCCCCAATTTGGGCAAACCCCCTATTAGGGGTGGCAATTGTTTTTTAGGATGGGACAAAGGGTGGGGCACATACCCCTGGAGGATGCAATCAGGAATCATCCCTGGTAGAAGTGCCTCTGAGAAGGGATTTCTTCATCAATGGTCGAAACCCAGTGCGAGGCAATACCAACCTTATTTTGCGTTTCATGGGCCCACCGACATTAAAAAATCGAGTAAAAATAAAATTTCAAATTGCCACTTCTATATTTCTCACAGAAGTTTGAACATAAAGATTTTAACCCCCTTTTTATTCCTGATTGTATGAATTAGGCTGTTGTATTCTATTTGAAACAATGCCAGCAAATAAAAATGCCAAACAACAAAAAACAGATACCTTTCACTATAATTTTTCACTGTAAGTCAGGGAATTGTTGTTGTTGTAAAATAGGCAATAATGACATTCAATGTACATGTGTAAATTGGGAACCTTCACTGACTGTGTGATCTATCACTCTGTCTTGGTACCGGGTACCCATATTTCGACAGTGATGCAGTATGTCAGAGCTAGGATGAGGTTGTTTCAACAGCTCCGCCGATACAGCATGGTGTAAGTTACTGTTGAAGCATGAGGCTGTTGGAACACACGCAAAATTCGCTAAATTGTTCTGGAAGAAAAACCACAGCCACAACAAAATGATGACAATGTTAGATTTGAAGTTTATGTTGGCAGTTAACATGTGACTTAATATACAGTTTTTGACCTTGAGAAAATAGGTCAATGTCAGTCATTTTCATAGACTTCAGGTCCATCATCAGTTGCATATGTGGTATCAATTTAGAATGCCTAGCTATATTTCATGTTATATCATAATATACAGTATATAACCCGAGAAAATAGATTCAGTAAACTGGGATAGGCTTCTAGTATAGTCACCAATTTGGAGAGCCTATCTTCACTCCTTTAACATGAGATTGATCTATCAAAACCCCTCGGCTTTCCCCAAGTGATCGAGACCCATGTGCAGGGCTGGAAATAAGGAATTGTCCTCCGTAACCTGTCATAGGTTACGGTCATTCTACCTATCGTAACCCGACAGGTTACAGGATAGGTTACGATGGCAGTAAATCTCGTAACCGATGCCGTAACCCCCGCAACACGTCGGCCATATCGTTATTATGTTGATTACTTCCACTAATTTTAATGACTAAAAGCTGTAATGAGCCGGTCACCGAGACGACAATCCAAAGCCATGCGACACGTGCGTATTAAAGGAAACGTGATGCACACGGCACAGGTTTAATTTTTTACTTCCGTCTGTGAGTGCACCAAATTCGTTTCAAAGTTAACCAAATTTCTCTGTCAGATTATATTTACAATATCAATCAATTAAATTCCGGTACGATAAGTACTTTAGACATGCAACTTTACTTTTGTTCGACAGCGAAATGCTGCCAAGAGCTGAAAATAAAAACTGCACGCCGATGCATCACGGGAGACTTTACAACAACAACCCGTGTTAAACTATCGGTGACGGCGGCAATTTTGGATGAAATTTTCACAACCCGACAAGTATTGTCTTCAGAATTATATGCATCAATTATCCGACTGACACGTCTGGCATTTCATGATTTCTCTGATCTTGACTGACATTTTCTGATTTTCGTCGTTTTTGTTGTTTTTTTGCTATGTTGAAGTGATGTTTCTCATGTCGTGAACGGTGACCGTTCGCGGTAAAATGACAAGACGTAACCTTCTCGCGAACGTTAAACGCGTTCTCGATTTATTTCCAGGCCTGCATGTGTAGTGTGAATTGGGGAAGAGATAGTTCTATGTGGGATGATCAAGATATACCGGTAGTTGGTTACATTCAGGCATATAGGACAGAAATAGAAAAATTATATATCTGTAAAGGGGCATAACTTTGTAAAATATGGGTCGAGGGGTGCCACTTTCGATAGTCGTCTGACTTAGCACTACTGTAAAATAAGAACCGAGACGAATAAGCTGTACCGAACACGGATCTGCAGGTATAACTTGTACATTCAACTACAGATAGCAAAATCGGAGATTATTACATCCGAAAGGGGCATAACTCCATAAGCCGAGGCGAGTAATCCTTTGTTGGCTTGTAGAATACAACAATATAAATAAGTTTCCAAAATATAGTAGCTATACTGAACACAGTTCTGCAGATATAGTTGGTTACATTCAGGCATATAGGACAGAAATAGAAATTAATATATCAGTAAAGGGGCATAACTCTGTAAAGTATGGGCCGAGGGGCGCCACTTTCGATTGGCGTCTGACTTAGCACTCTGTGAAATAAGAACCAAGACGAATAAGCTGTACCGAACACGGATCTGCAGATATAACTTGTACATTCAGCTACAACTAACAAAATCGAAGATTATTACATCCGAAAGGGGCATAACTCCATAAGCCGAGGCGAGTAATCCTTTGTTGGCTTGTAGAATAAAACAATATAAATAAGTTTCCAAAATATAGTAGCTATACTGAACACAGTTCTGCAGATATAGTTGGTTACATTCAGGCATATAGGACAGAAATAGAAATTAATAAATCTGTAACATTAGGGGCAGAACTCTGTAAATTATAGGCCGAGGGAAGCCATTTTCGATAGGCGTCTGACTTAGCACTATATAAATAAGTGTTGAAAATTTGGTGGTTGTCTCAAAGCGGTTTTGCCTAAAATGCGGTAACGGACGGACGGACGGACAGACGTACATGGCGACAACAATACCCCGAGGCCAAAATGGCCGAGGGGTAAAAATTATTGCTAATGCTAAATTTGACCTCGATAAAACAGGTGAAGGTCAGTCAATTTCATTAGGCTTCTGATCCATCACCAGCTGCATGTGTGGTATGACAAGAAAGATGGGCAGACAGAGAGACAGACAAACAGATGACACGGAAAATTCAGTTCATTTTGGGGCATCATTACACATCATCTTCAAAGTCTAAATATTCTGTCAAAATGCACAAGAACACACCATTTTACTTCAATTATAGAGAAGAAAAGCAACTCCGAGTAGGAATCACAATTTTATTCTGTATATTTCGTTATTAGTTATAGGATCTTCAGCAGTGAACAAAGTTACAAACAGCTTCATACGCACAGTATATATACAAGGCAAAATGTGATCTTAGCTAATACACAATTATGAATAGGTAAGCCAGTAAATTATATCAGGTTGGACAGATATTAAAATGCTGTCATTTTCAGAAATTGTTAAATGTTAAGCGATAACCGGACAGTGATCTACAAATGGTGTGATTCAGGTGATACAATACACACTCTACAAATGTTGTAACTCGCATGGAAATATACTACAATTATGAAACATGCGAGTTACAACATTTGTAGGTTTTCATCAATTCTGATGTGGATTGCCAAGTAAATTATACCTATATTATCTTAAAATGACAGTCCTTATCCTAACTTCATGGCATGTAGAAATATTCCATGTAGGTAAATACCCAACCCACTATATCACGATAATTTATTCATTTGTGTACAGTTTATTTAGTTCTTGCCAAATAAGCAGATTATGTATCGTTTTCATCAATTACAGTGTGTATTGTATCACCTGAATCACACCATTTGTAGATCGCTGTCAGGTTAATTTCTGAAAATGACAGCATTTTAATATCCGTCCAAACTGACTGACATAATTTACTGACTCACCTATTCATCATTGTGTATTGGCCAAGATCACATTATGCCTTGTATATATACTGTGCGTATGGAGCTGTTTGTAACTTTGTTCACTGCTGAAGATGCTAAAACTAATAGTGAAATATACAGAATGAAATTGTCATCCCTAGCTACTAGGAGTTGCTTTTCTTCTCTATTATTGGAAAATCATCAGTGGTTCCAATGGATTACTTCAATTAGATATACATGTAAAAATTTCCCAGGTGGGATGTGCCATATAGCAGGTATGTAGAAGTTCCACTTCAAAAATCTTTCTACTTTTTCAGTTAAAAAAATAATTATCAACATTTGTAACTATGCTGTATAAATGCAACGGTATGTGCAATTTCACATCTCGATTTTCAAATAAATTCTGGGGACCTCCACATAAAACAAAAAAAAATAGCATTTACTGAGTGATAATTTGTTATTTTATTCATTGAAAATTTACCAGAATGCATCCCCAGACATCAGGAAGCCCAGAGTTCACAACCACTGGAGACTATGTAATTGGAAACAGGATGAAATTATTATATCAGTAATGGAGAGAGAAATAGCACTGATTCTGAAATGAAGTGTTTACTTTGTTGATACAAGCAATCTAGTAGTCCACTTATAACTGCATTATGCAATAAGTCAAACATTACAGGTTTTATCACCTGAATGATCAACATACAGGCCTACATTATGAGACTTGAAAGGTGAAGCAGAATATCAGTGTTACAGTATGTCTATTTGACCAAAATGGCCTGACATCAAGCTCACAAGTTTGAATCCTTGCAATTTACCATACTGACCATATTGATGGCAGCATATCTTCTCTGCCTGCATTTTCATTATGTGTGTAAGCAGGGGTTGATGAAGCCTAGATTTAGATATATTTAGCAGACTATGCTGTATGCTACATGTATATGCCAGCGCTAACAGCACCAATGTCCTTTCAATCCATTTTTAAACAATAATGTTAATAAAATTAGTAATTGTAAAAAAGAATGTATAATGAGATATAAATCAAGCATTATGTTGATGGGCTGCAAATCCGTATGGGAGGTGGCCCTTCAATGTCAATCAAAAAAAACAAAAAAAAACCTTTCAGTCCTTTAAAATCCTTTGTCTGTCGGACAATAAACTTCATGAAATGCCAATAAATTGTGCGATATAAGTTTACTGTCTATAGTGCCGCCCAATGATGAACAATATCACAAAATTACATGAAGTAAAATCCTCATATGTGGCCTCGGGAATGTGAATTTCACGTATTACAAAAAAAATGGCCATTTGGCTTACAAGGGATGTGAATTATAACACTGGGAAAGTTATATTCATGCTCAGCACACTCGAATTACTTTTCCTGATTCAAAGAAGTAAATTTCCATTTTTGTGGAAAAAATCTTATTTTGAGATGCAAAAATGCGCCTCCATGATTTCGCCAACACCACCAAAATCTTGTCCGCTCTTTGCCTATCTTGCAAGATCATTATACTCAAATTTCATGGAAATCAAACATGTTGTTTAGAAGATATGATGTTACACATGTTTACCTGCATTCATGTCTACAGCGCCACCTAGTGACAACCAAATACCACGAAAAACAAGCAGGTGAAATCTAAAGCCCTAGGGAGATTGCACATAAAAGTTCAATGGAAAATTTTTCAATATGATAATGGTTATGGAGGTTTTGACATCAAGTCAGATAATTGAGATTTTTCATTTAAATAGCAATTGGTTCGCACCAAAAGAAAATTATCATGTCAGCAATCCTACATTTATGCTTGGCAACATAGAATAGAAGAATCTTTAAATATTTCTCCAAGCGAATGGCAAATTTTTATTTCACAAAAAACTTCTTTTTTTGAAATGCAAAAAATGTGCCTTTATAATTACGCCAGCTACACCACAACCTTTTCAGCACATTGCCTATCCTTCAAGACCATTGTAATAAAATTTCATAGAAATCAAACAAGTCGTTCAGACGAAATCGTCACAGAAAGATTTACCTATGCTCTGACTACAACGCCACCTAGTGGTGAGCATCAGCTATCGAAACACAACCAGGCAAATTTCCCAGGCCTAAGGAGATAGCACACCCGAAAATATTTAACGGTTTTAGAGATATTCACGTTTAACCCTTTCACTGTTTAACCTGGGTTCTCCTGCCATGTCGCGGCCGTTACAAGAATACTGTACACTTAGGCCAAAAAAAAAAATATGTCTGTTTCCGATTACGGGCCAGAAAAAAATAGAGTAGGTAGGGCCAAAAAAAATTTTATTTTGGAAATAAATTTTATTTTGATGTCCAGTACTCCTGTCCCATATACAATGGTCTACAAATATATTCTTGATTGTATAACATTCCCACCCACTTTAACATATTCTCCCAGGACACATCCCCCCATATTTTCAGATATTCAAAAGATCTTATCCCCCAAAAGATAAAGGGGGGGGGGGGGGAGATACCCTCAAAATATATTGTTGGTATTTTTATCTCTACTGGATCCAGCAAATCTTGATATTTCAATAAGTTATGCTGAAACCAGTTATTGTACTGATATTATGGAAATGAGAATTGCCAATAATGTGTTTGACTGCTGTTTACCACCAAAACGAGTATCGTTTTAATTTATTAAGTTGATATGCAAAACAATATATTTCAAGGATTTCCGCCCAGAAATGATGAAATTTTTAGTGAAAAATACAAAATTCCATGTGGAATTTGAGTGCCTTCCATAGGGAGAGTGTAATATTTTCTGGAAAAGCCTGAAGAAAAAATTGACATATACAACATAAAATGAAATGGGAAATTAATTTGAACATCATGGAGGTTTGTACCAGCGACTAGCTAATTCGAACAATTTGAGAAACGAGACGCGATTCCTGACTGTACAACAGTACAATGATTTGAACAAGCCATTTCTCGAAAACAGAAGAATTATTACTTGCTTGAATCTTGGGGTTTATTTCAATGCATTCATAATAAAACAAGTCGGGGAAATTTTGGATTTTTTAGCGGAGAAATGGTACCGGTCGGTTAGACTTTGACGGCGACTAGCTTTGACTGTGTCGTCGCCGATTTCGCTGAAAACGAACACCACTTGCAAGCTGCCGTGTCCGCTAAACACTGCTTTAACAAACGTCCTTTCAAGCCATCAAATCCGTAGATTTCTTTCGAAGTTGATGGAGAATATGTTATTGTCCTGGTAAACATGATCAAGTCGACTGAAGCGTAATCGGGTTGCTGATTTCTCGATTCCCGACCTAGAAGTAGGTGCTTTATTTCCTGAAAAGATCGTCAACCTGCCGCCATGCCATGCGGTCAGCTCCAGTCACGCTTTACGGTATGCTGACTCTGGGCGCGCCGCTTTACGGTTGTTGTCGTAAAACGCGGCCTTGGTAGTGATTTCGTTGGAATTTGCTGATAAAATTTTTAGAGTCGCACGATTTATCTAGACTCGGTCGGGTAACCGGAAACAGACATATTTTTTTTCTTGGCCTTGGCTCCAGTGCCTGAGATGACGTCACAAAACGCGCATCGCCATTCTGAGCCTGACGCTTTGCAACGTCATAGAACTTTTATCGTACTGTGATGGTTTCTAACGTGACGTCATGGATACCATTTCACATTATCCGACGTCATCTCAGTCATTTCCCATTACCATATTGTTCACTGGACTGAATTGAAGAATCTAACAATATTGGTCCCCATACGAAATTCAAGACTTCGACACTTGAAAAGTCTTTGGAAAATGTTGCAGGTCATCATGATGTTCACTTTACCCGAAAATTTAAAATCATGCTACTACCTCTTTAAAAATAATGTTTTTTGTGTCAGTAGATAAATGAAGTGCCTTGTACCAAACTTTAGGTCAAGGTAACTGTGATGCCAATATCAGGATATCAATGAAAATCAAATTTTTGTGTCGCTAGATACATCAGGGGAAGAAATTGTCATGTGCCAAAATTTAGGTCAACGTCAAAAGTCAAGGTCACTGTGACCCCAAAATCAGGAAATAATTAACAAGCTTATTTTTTGTGTTATTGAATACACAAGGAGAGATGTGGGCGTATGTTGAACCCAATTTTGATTCTTGTTCTTTTTGTAAACATCTGAAGCCAGTGCAGAACCCAAACTGTTTTTGGGCGACAACCTAACTATTGACAAGATCAATATTTCGGGTAAAGTTTATCTTTGTCCTGATATTGCATCATAATTTTACTGAGAGAAGAGATTCACCTGGAAATGATGAGTTTGCGCAAGTACATTGTACACCACTTCAAAATGCTAGGCCTGGGAAATACTCGAAACCATATAAGAAGATAATATATTTTTATGTAACTGATTTTTTTTTGTTTTTACCCCTCGGCCTTTTGGCCTAGGGGTATTGTCGTCATCATGTACGGCTGTCCGTACGTCCGTATGTCCGTCCGTCCGTTACCGCGATATCTAAAGAACCGTTTCATGCATGGCAACCAAACTTGTTACATCTATTTATCTTCACGTAAATCAGAA
Organism: Hanleya hanleyi; assembly: GCA_036873755.1. NCBI lineage: Eukaryota > Metazoa > Mollusca > Polyplacophora > Lepidopleurida > Hanleyidae > Hanleya > Hanleya hanleyi. The sequence goes on from JAVTVY010024762.1 coordinate 10,643, forward strand.
GCCTATCGAAAATGAGTCATCTCGGACAATATTTTGCAGAGTTATGCCTCTTTTTACAAATAAAAATCCATTTATGATTTGTTATTGTGTTAATTTCAGAACTGTTCCATATACAACATCCTAACGTGATACAGTTGTTTCTCTTGACCTAAACTAGATGCCTATCGAAAATGAGTCGTGTCAGAAAGTATTTTGCAGAGTTATGCCCCTTGTCTAATAAAATCCGTTACCGCGATATCTACAGAACCATTTCATGCATGGCAGCCAAACTTGTTACATCTATTTATCTTCACGTAAATCAGAAGCCTATCGAAAAGGAGTCATCTCGGACAATATTTTGCAGAGTTATGCCCCTTTTTACAAATAAAAATCCATTTATGATTTATTGTATCATATACAACATCATAACGTGATACAATTGTTTCTCTTGACCTGAACTAGATGCCTATCGAAAATGAGTCGTGTCAGAAAGTATTTTGCAGAGTTATGCCCCTTGTCTAATAAAATCCACTAATTCCTATGTTAAGTTTGCATATAATTTCTATATCATGTTTGTACTATCACATTTATTTATTGATTGGATGGCTGATTTATTGATTTATTCTCTTACACAATGCGAAGAATGCCTGCAAATCTGTTTTGAAAATGACACTAGATGCCTATCAAAAATGAGTCGTGTCAGAAAGTATGCCCCTTGTCTAACAAAATCCACTAATTCCTATATTAAGTTTGCATATTATTTCTATATCATGTTAGTATAGTATCACATATATTTATTGATTGGATGACTGATTTATTGATTTATTTTCTTAGACAATGCAAAGAATGCTTGCAAATCTCTTTTGAAAATGACATACATGTCCCATTTAGTATACATGTACTGTATTTATCTAGCCATGTGTACTGTTGTTTTGGTGAGACACCAATACAGCTCTTTCAATTTATTCCAGAAAGAAATTAATTTAAGGGGAGGAAAACTTTTCTTTTTTTCCAAAGAAAGTACACTTACAATACCAGGGGTAAATATTTCTTCCCACAAGCCAATCAATTGGTAGAGACACCCTTACATTATAATAGCTGGGGTTCAGAGCCGAGGGGTTTCGATAGCGCAGCTTCATGTTTTTTTCGGATGTGATATTTCATTTTGGCACTCCAAACCCCACATTACCAAATTCTCACTAAATCGTGCTAGGTCCTTTTATTCATGAAATGAATGGATATATGTTGCGAATTTCCTTGTCCATTACTAGATACTACCACACTTGATGCTCTTGAAGGGGGTTTCAGGCCATAGCGCGAAAGATACTTCAGGGGTGAGTATGTCAACACTTGCCCTTGAATTATGGCACAGTGTTTGTAAGGACGTGTTTCTTATTTGTTGGTTCACAGATTTGAGTTGGAAGAAACTGGTCGGAAGACAACAAAATGAAACCATAAACACAACTCCCTGGAGTTAGAACTACAGTTTGTCCCCAAGACACACTTGCATTGAGACGAGGGCTTTCTACTGTGAGAAATAAACTAAATGTTTTTCCCAAGACACACTTACATTGAGACAATGTAAAATATGAAAAATAAAAACTGCAGCTTGTTCCCAACCATCACAGAATTACGAATAGGGCACATGCCCTAACAGGGCTAAACGAGCCCTACTATTTCTCTTACAGAGCCAACTGCACCCTAACAGCACCCTAAATTAATGCACCCTAATAGGGTGCATGCCCTAAGTGTGCCCTCAGCCTGATTGGGCTTATAGCGTTGGACACACCGTTTCTTTCAGATCACCGAAATTAAGCAACGTTAAGCTCGTTCAATACTTAGATGGGTGACTGGGTGCTGTACTGGCTTGGCTGATCAGTGTCCAGGGTAATAGGAACTGTGAGCACTCTCGTGTTCTGGCACATGTAGGCACCATCGTGATATGACTGAAACAAGGTTGAAAACGATGTTAAACCCTAAATAGAACTCACTGTCTGGCTGTCCTCTTTTCCCCCGGACTCCCATATCTTGATAACTACTGAAGGCATGCAGGTCGACTTCTGTCCAGTATGGAATGTAATCTGTAGATGTGCCTTTTGTATGTTTTGTCGGTCAGGTCCTCGTCTGTCTGTCTGTCCATTCACTTTTCTGTTCATCTGTATCCTGATTTAATTCTAACATTATTTTTGTGGGCCTTCTTGTGGTAAGTTTCTAAAATCTATTAGTGGTCAAATCATTCACATAATTATTTCCCTGTATTCAGAAATGTTTTCTTTCCATTTTACTTCCAAAATATTCGTGGAATGTTGCAAGCGTTCTACATGATCTCATCAATCTATATATTACATGCACCAAATCAATTTTCCTGTAGGTACATGCAGTGGATAGTGGAGATGCTTCAGTGGTAACTTTTTAAACTTCCATGTCTTGGGAACACTTATAAATAGTAGTTATGCCCCCCCTCTAATTAGAGGGGGGGCATATAGCGATCGCTTTGTCCGTCCGCCCGTCTGTCCGTCCGTCTGTCCGTCTGTACCCACATTCGAACCTTAAGTGGTTACAATTGTGCAACATGTAATGAAACATTGTTGAAAGTTGGCTGCAATGTTGCACAATTATCCCAAAGATGGATGTTTAGTTCAAAAACACCAAGAAAAAAACATTTTTTTAAAATCGTTTCTTATAGAGAAATGACATTTTTAAAATCGTTTCTTATAGAGAACATCCATCAATTTAGACAGGATTGTAGAGAATTGCACAAGGCATTCTTAGGTGGTTAACCACTTTAGAAGAAAAAACCACTTAAGACGTCCTTATACGCATGAATGACCACTTAAGGTAAATGTATCAAATCAAATGTAAGAACCAGCGTCCGTCCGAGTTTCTTGTCCGCGCGATATCTCGGTTAATATTTGATGGACAGGATTGAAACTTGCATGGAATGTGGCCAGTACCTTGTAGTTGTGCAGCGTAGAGTTTTTTTGTGAAATTTGCAGCATATGTGGTCAGTGCCCTGTAGTTGTGCAGCATGAAGTTTCTCCGCGTTTTGCGTATATTTTCAAGAGTTATGGCCCTTTTTTTCTTCAAATCTTTGTGAATTGAGACTTGTCCAGGCTGAATCTCGGTTAATGTTGTATGGACAATTAAGAAATTTGCAGGATGTGTGGTCAGTGCCCTGTAGTTGTGCAGCGTGAAGTTTTGTGAATTGGGACTTGTCCAGGCTGGATCTCGGTTAACTCTTTCCCCCATATTAGCGGGTTTTGACGACTTGTGTAGATCCCCATGTAAGCGTGTTTTGACGAGTGTTCGCGTAACCCATGAAGACGGGTTTTGACGAGTGACTTGAGTTCCCATGTGGTGGATTATTCTTGCAATATTTGGCGTTTACTTTGAGTAAAACCTAATTCAAACTATACATTTTCAGAAAGCCAAAATTTCAATAAATCTGACTATATGGACTGTTGGTATGTTTTATGGTAAGGGTAAAACGAAATCGGGAGAGAAACAGAAATAAAAGATGAAAAATGCGCGATTTGACAACAAATTTGTTTCGTGTGCGTAACGCGAGCATAAACTACCAAAGTAAACCTTGATGACTATCTCGTCAAATCTGCCCATCTGAGTTTATTTTATGTATTTTCCCGGGACCTGCTGCCTTCGCGGTAAATGTTTTCAGCCGCCATTCTTTCCATAGCGACCGAGTCGCCACGTGACCTCTTCCTCCAATCACGCCGGGCCGCGAACAACATTGGCCAATCAGTGAGCTATGTTAATTTTACCTTATGAATATTTATTACCTTCTGTATTCTCCTGTATAAACTATATCGGATTGAAACAGTTATAGTTCGTTCTACACCTGCCATCTTGTGATTTCGCTCCAAATCCCGATCCTACGGAGAATTAGCTTTACGATGGTATACGGAAAGATACGAAAGGTAGCCGGAAAGCAGGAAGAGAACGTTGCAAAACGTGGCTAAAATGCGACAATTTCTTCGCTTTTTTTCGTGATTTCCAACAGAAGTAAAGCGGACACAACACATTTTCTCACAAGTTTACTTATTTTTAGAATAAATGTTGCTGATATTGGTATAAAACGTCAACAAATTACGTAGAATGGGTCTGTGGGAGACCATTGATAATATTTCTCCACATGACATGGGACACAAAACGGGATATTTTACAGCGCTGGAGAAGTATGAAAATTGAAATGAGTCCATGGGTTGAAGACCTACGCCATTACAAATCTATTATGGGCCAGAGAGAGAAAATTCCCCACAAGTCTATGAGGGAAAGAGTTAATATTGCATGGACAAGTATGAAATTTGCATGATATGTGATCAATGCCCCATAGTTGTGCAGGATGAAGTTTCTCTGCTTTCGGTTATATTTTGAAGAGTTATGATCCTTTGTTTATCAAACCTAAGTGAATGGGATATATTTATTTGTCCAGGCTGGATCTCAGTCCATAACCGATTTGGAAATGGCTATGTCATTCTACATTCCAAAGCAGCCAGACCACTTAGGTCCTGAAGTATGAAATTGCCCCAAAAAGAGTTAATTGGGTGCAAAATTCAAAGTTTACTGATCGCTTCATAATTTCACCACAATATACTCCCAAGGAATGTAGGTCTCATTTTCGGATTGGACGAAAGCCCCGGCGAACATCTTGTATCAAAACATTGTATTATCACTTGTTGGTCGATATTTTGAATATGTATTATGCGAGGCATGGCAAAAAAAGTTGACTGAAATAGAATTTTCATAATCATGAAGGCCTCCACCGACCAATACAGACATGACAGAACAGAACAATGGCGGGGCAGTGTCGGATTAAAGCGGAAGGGGGGGCATACAATTGCAGTCCTTGCATTTGGAGGTGAGCGATCGCTCTCGCGCACCATCGCTCACCTAAATCATATCCAAGGACAAGGTACACTGTTTTTCGCGCACCTAGATTCAGCAGATTAAATATAGAAATAAGTAGGCTGTGTCTGCTAACGGCCTTATTATTAAATGAACGGACAGTTGGTGTTAATTTTGCGAACTCTTCCACACTGAAAATCACTGTGAGAATAAACTGAAATGCCTTTAATAAATTTTAATCAGCAAACGATCGCCGTCAATTCCAGCGCGGCCATAATTTCTTCGCTTGTTTGACAATCGGTAGTCTCTTGCACAGGCTATTCCTAGCATGGGATCGTGCAATATTTGCCACGTGCGCGGAGAGCTGACAACAATGGCGGTAACTGCAGCAAATCTTCCTTGAACAAGTTGAAGCAGTTGACGAAGTTTTCTAAGAAAGGTAGAAGATTTACACATCATTATCAGCACACAGAGCCTGTAGTCAGTAGGATGACAATACTCTTGGGCAATATTGAACTGGGACTCGTCTGATCATTCGCCAACCATTCTTCTCGTTCACTTAAAGATGTAATCAGCCTCAAATCTGGGCTGAAATCGATGTCTCTCAAACTCGGCGAAAGTGACATATGTTACAACAGGTACAAAATGAAACACATTTGACCACAAAAAAACTAAACTTGTTTCCACCATTCACGAGAAAATAGAAGGAGTTGATCTCTAAAAATAAACAGCATGGCATGCCGTTTATTTTTCCACGGCCGTGTCAACAAGCGTATACACGTATGGTGCATTCTACCAACGTACGCTACGCGACATCACCGAACCGTGGGCACGAGCCATGACGTTATCCCATGGCTGCAGCTGTGCAGCATTCAAATTCGTGAGCGTCGCTACGTCACTCATACTTCACGCAGCGACGTCATTTTCCTCTCCGCGTACAACACACACTCAATGGCGAGACAGAAAAGCCGTCGAAGCGGGCAGAGTTACAAATTTCTCTGACAAGATATTCTTGCATTCGTTGTATATGACGATCCCACTATCGTCAAATATAATACATATGATGCTTTGGTAATCTTCCCTGCTGAAAAAACGCACAGGGGAGAGTTTACAAAATCCATCCATTTTGAGGCTGATTACATCTTTAAATACTATCGGCCGATTATTTTCGAGAACCTCCACGGACACTGCTCTTCGCGCATGATTGGTTCCGACGAGTATTATATGCAGAGTGAGCTTGCTCAATCTTCTGGTACGTACTACCCACTGGTGACTGTTGAAATCTTCATCACTTTTGATATTGACTTGTTTAAATTGAAATAGAATAATTTATTTTTATTAGTTTTTCGTTTGAAAATAAATTGAAAAATAAAATAATTTAATCAAAAATATAATATGGTAGGTTAAACAATTAAAACAAAATCACTCCCCTCACGAAATTTGGGAGAACGATTTTCAGCTCTCGTATTAGCTCTCCTCGGTTAATTTAGGTACACTTTTTTTAGCTCACCATCTTTTTACAAAAGACAAGGACTGCAATTGAGCAATCTCTGATTGCTTCCTTCCTGTGTTTTGTATCCATTTGTGCCACTATCAGTAGTGATCCTTTTAGATCTAGGTTGTTCAAATCACTTTTTGTCCGTCATCCGTCCGTAAACAATTCTTGTTACCGCGATTTCTCAGGAACTATTGCATGGATCTTTTTCAAATTTGGTACACAGGTTCCCCTTGGGGTCTACATGTAGTTCTGCAAGAAACCTTTTCTGGTCCGATTCGAAAATCCAATATGGCCACCAGGCAGCCATCTTGGATTTCCCCATGAAACCTTGTTACCGCGATTTCTCAGGAACTACTGCATGGATCTTTTTCAAATTTGGTACACAGGTTCCCCTTGGGGTCTAGTTGTGCAAGAAACCTTTTCTGGTCCGATTCGAAAATTCTATATGGCCACCAGACAGCCATCTTGGATTTCCCCATGATACCTTGTTATCGCATTTTCTCAGGAACTACTGCATGGATCTTTCTCAAATCTGGTACACAGGTCCCACATGGGGTCTAGTTGTGCAAGAAACCTTTTCTGGTCCGATTCGAAAATCCAGTATGGCCACCAGGCAGCCATCTTGGATTTCCCCATGAAACCTTGTTACCGCGATTTCTCAGGAACTACTGCGTGGATCTTTTTCAAATTTGGTACACCGATTCCCCTTGGGGTCTAGTTGTGCAAGAAACCTTTTCCGGTCCGATTCGAAAATCCAATATGGCCACCAGACAGCCATCTTGGATTTCCCCATGAAACCTTGTTATCGCGTTTTCTCAGGAACTGCTGCATGAATCTTTCTCAAATTTAGTACACAGGTTCCCCTTCGGAGTCTAGTTGTCCAAGATGCCTTTTCTGGTCCGATTCGAAAATCCAATATGGCCACCAGGCAGCCATCTTGGATTTCCCCATGAAACCTTGTTATGGCGATTTCTCAGAAACTACTGCATGGATCTTTCTCAAATTTGGTACACAGGTTCCCCTTCGGAGTCTAGTTGTCCAAGATGCCTTTTCTGGTCCGATTCGAAAATCCAATATGGCCACCAGGCAGCCATCTTGGATTTCCCCATGAAACCTTGTTATGGCGATTTCTCAGGAACTACTGCATGGATCTTTCTCAAATTTGGTACACAGGTTCCCCTTCGGAGTCTAGTTGTCCAAATGACTTTTCTGGTCCGATTCGATAATCCAATATGGCCACCAGGCAGCCATCTTGGATTTCCCCATGAAACTTTATCGTCATTTCTCAGGAAGTACTGCATGGATCTTTCTCAAATTTGGTACACAGGTTCACCTTATGATCTAGTTGTGCAAGGTACCTTTTTCGGTTCAAATTGAAAATCCAATATGGCGACCTGGCGGCCATCTTAGATTTCCCCATGAAACTTTGTTATCGTGATTTCTCAAGAAGTACTGCATGGATCTTCCTCAAATTTGGTACACAGATTCCCCTTGTGGTCCAGTTGTGCAAGATACCTTTTTGGTCCGATTCGAAAATCCAATATGGCTGCCAGGTGGCCATCTTGAATTTCCCCTTGAAACATTATCGTGAATTCTCAGGAAATATTTCATGGATCTTTCTGAAATTTGGTACACAGGTCCCACATGGGGCCTAGTTGTGCAAGATACCTTTTTTGGTCCGATTCGAAAATCCAATTAATACGGTATTCCCGAGTTGTGACGTTCCACAAGAGTCGGCGGATCAAACGGTGGGGCATATTCTATATATTGACTATAGAGAATATCCATATCTTCACCTTCCATATCAAGGAGTTCAAATAATTCGGAATTAAAATGTATTTCAAATTTTAAATCAGATTTCTTTAGTCCATGCTGTTGCAAGTGAACTGCCCCACCCTTTCGTCTGCCGGCGGGTCATCTACATGAAGGGACGTCACTCTTGTGACACAATCTCACAACTCGACAACTGTAAACTACTGCATGTTTCGATCCAAGGGAAATAATCATGATTCAGACACTTTCCAATTCGAAGTTTCAACATTACTGCGCGGATCGGGTTAAGTATTGTACCATCTTACTATTTTCGAGCATGGTATCTCAAACTAGACAAGTAAACAGAACAGAATTAGCATTCGTTCCTAATTATAAAATCTTAAAGGGAACGTAAACTCTGGTGAACTATGCATGGCCAGTTAAAGCTTTTTCCTCATAGAATCCAAATCGTGTTATCAGATATTTTTTTACAATTTTTTCAAAGCAGTACTAAACGTTTTAACTTCGTTACACTGGCACAACATAGAGGCCTCCATGTTTGAAGAATCGTGACGTCAGCGTACACTAGTTCTTCTGCCTCTGGAGGTAAAAATGCGTCAATTGGCAGAGATGTAGTATTCGAGATCGTAGCTTACAAACATGAACGAGGATGATACATGTAGTGCGACGTGTCGGGATTACCTGGTACATTGTGACAGCCAAATGCAGAGCAGCCCGGCATCGTAGAATATCTGCTAGAATCAGGCCGTATTCTACATCAAAGCTAATCTATAACATTGCCTCTGTTAGTCGGGGAACGCAGGAGTGCATGAAAACGACCATATGCGGCCATGTTATCTCGAAGCAGAGAATGTCCGATGACGTAGGAGATTATCGGCACAACTGAATTTCACGCTTTCCCATTGGATAAAAATCCTGCTCAAAAGAAACATGGCAGCGCCCCCAAGAAATTCCAAATCACAGTATTTTGTATGTTTGCGTCTAATATTTGTCACAATTTTTTTAATCTATCGGGACTCTTGTATAATTCCCGCGGTGTTTTACCGCAGAGTTTACGTCCCCTTTAAGTATGCCAAAGTGTCAAAGAGATTTTTCTTCGCTTCCAGTACCCAATGATGACACGTGCAAAAAAATAAATAAAATAAAAATACTACAAAATGAAGACGAAGGATCCTCCGTACATGTACATTCACTTTCAGACTAACTTTGCTCATTTCTCTTGTACTATAACAACCGACATAAGTACAGTTTCTAGAAATCTTGAAACTCCTGAAACTTAGAAAGATTATATCTTGGTGTTTTCCATTGTCCCTTTTTCGATCTTTTTCGCTCAGATTCGAAATTCTATAAACAAAATTACAACTCAATCGTCTTAGTAACAATGGACAAAAAGATCCTCTTGTCATTAGCTTACAATTATCGGATAATGGTGGGCGCCAAGATACTTTAGGATCTCGTTTTTTATCTCGCCTTACGAAGTAAAGGGGAGATCGATATTGTGAGGGGGGAAAGACGATGTCGTCGTCGGTGTCGGTGTCTGTGTCCCGGCCCTGCCTGGAAATGATAAGGTTTTTGGTTTAGCAAATTAAAACAAAATCTAGAAAAATTAGAAAAAATATTAAAAAAATATGGGGGGTGGGTATGCCACCTGGGGGTACTACCCCTGGGGTGCTCCAATGTTAAAATCCCTATGATAGAGTTTTGCGTTTAGCTGAAGTGCACATGTACATCTGTACTTAGAAAGTTTGTTGCAGTTGTCAGCTGTCATTGGATGATTATGAAACTTGGTACACATGTTTCTTATGATTCGAGGGGGTGTATGTGTGTAGGAATCTTACTTCCCATAATTAGAACGTCACTATGTTGAGACGTGCGTTGGGCACGATTCACTCACTGACTCACTCATTTGTACTTAACCCGCTCACTCAGTCACGTCTATCTAACTCCGATACCATACCACACCGTACCATACTCTGTCAGGCTAGATAGACTCATGATGCCCTGCTGACTATAACCTTTCCCTCGCGCTATCCCTAACATTAACCCTTGTGAACAAATAGGTGTAAAATCCGCCATTCCTGGCGTCCTGTCCTGTAGGCCCTAATATCCATTATTCCAAATTTTGTGTTTGTCCGGAATCTTATTTGGCATCCATCCGCCAGTAACCTGACCCCAAGTGCCCTCGACGAACGCTTCAATTCGAGACCCCGCACAACCCATGTGGACCTAATATGGTTTATCTGGACCCATTTGAAAGCTGTTTTTCCAGAGTTTTGCGGGATCCGCGGCCATTTCCCCCCGAGTCCTACTTCCACGTGACCGGAAGTAACCTCTTCATATGTCCAGGATTAGAGGTCAGGTACGCCCAATTTCCCAACCGCGGATGCAAAGAGATTTCACCTTTCTATACAACTGGTGGATAAGTAATACTGGACGGAGTGACATTCGCAATAACGAATCGCTTTCAATTTGTAACTCCGTATTCAGGAATTTGCTATTCCGGTTTGCACAAATAGTGGAGCACTCTTTCCAACGGCAACAGCAGCTCTCGCATTTCCCCCTTGGTGCACGATACGGTCAACATGGGTGGGCCTGCAACAGTATCATCATATGAAGAATTTAAAAAGAGATCGCATTTGGACTGCATCGTATAGAGCCTCAAGAATTATAGAACGGTACGAACAATAGTCCCTTCGTGTGCCTTGTTTGGTGAGTGAAGTAAATTGAAACGCAATGCTGGAGAAACTGGTGATGGGATCAACATGTTTTATTGTTTTGAGAAAACACTGAACAGTATGTCTAAATCATTTTTGAATAGTCAGATCCTTCATTTTATTACCCAGTTTTTTTTACCCCTCGGCCATTTTGGCCTTGGGGTATTTTCATTGCCATGTACGTCCGTCCGTACGTCCATACGTCCGTACGTCCATCCATCCGTTACCGCATTTTAGGCAAAACCGCTTGAGACACAACCACCAAATTTTGTTCACTTATTCATCTAGTACTTAATCAGACGCCTATCGAAATTGGCTCTCCTCGGCCCATATTTTATAGAGTTATGCCCCTTTACAGGTATATTAATTTCTGTTTCTGTCCTATATGCTTGAATGCAACTAACTGTATCTGCAGAACTGTAATACTTAGCATGCTTAGTTCTATACTCCATACCCTGATCTTTTGATACAGGTAAATTGTAAATTACCTTTAACTTGATCATTCCACATAGTACTATCTCTTCCCCAATTTACACTACACATGGGTCTAAATCACTTGGGGAAAGCCGAGGGGTTTTGAGTAGATCAATCTCATGTTTTCAGATATAATTATATTGTGTGCGAATGAATGTTTGACAGAATGTGATGCTCCGAATTTAGGCTGGTGACTATGACGACAGAATAAATATGATGTGGGTAGTTAGAGTGTCAGTTCAGCTCCGGCTTTATATATGCGGTGGAAGCAACGTTATTCCGATGAGAAGTTGGCAGTATGGTGTCGGAAACTCGGCACACTTTCATAGGGATTAGTTCCAGCGGATATTATTCAACGGGGGCTATAATATCTGATTTTTTTTTTCGCTACCATTCGTGCATTAAATAAGGTCATGTCAGCTTTAAGGATACCTATCCCATTAGAGGCAGTTTTTGCACCCCTGCGACAATTTGTCATCTGTATCAGTAAATATAAAAGATAACCATAATAAACTATATATATTTTATGAAAGCGTACATCATAGGGATTCCAACTATATGATTTGTTTTAACTGACACTGCTACTGTGTAGAAAATATTCCAATTTTAAAAAATTCAAATGAAAACATTTAGCGTCCATTTTTCAATTGAAACTTCATGAAAACTCTTGATCTTGTTTTAACTTTGATGATATACCTTGATAGGAGACAACTCGAACTAGTAAACGTTATCTCAATTTTGAAATTTTTTGCCTGGTTTTGTTATTACAGCTATTTTACTAAAATAAATTGAAAAAAAACGCGTAGTACTATTTTACGGTCATTTGTCTTAAAAGTTGAATAATTAAAAAACTAAGCCGAACTTACAAAAAGTGAGATAACATGTACTAGATCACCTTATAAGTAACAAGCATGCCAAATTTCAAAACCGTAGCTTGGATACTTTTTGAGAAATAAAGGTTTAAATCTCAGATTTTGTAAAAAAATGAAAGGCTAGAAATCTGGCAAAATGTGTCCAACTATACATCTGATGAATTAATCCAAATTTTTTGCTTGAATTCTATTATCATTTATACATCTTTGATCTGTCTTATGGGACCTACGCAAATTCCTGTTTATTTTGGATAACTATTACACTAAGTTTATTTATCAAGGCGGTTTAAAATCCAATTTAAACTTTAAAAAATTGCTAAAACTTGTGCCGATCACTTCATGATGGGTGTCTGAGCGAAGTGTCACTGCGTTTAGTACACTTTCATATAAAAATTTATAATTAGAAACAAAAATACAGATGTTTGCATGATTTTGATCAGAAGGGAGTAGATTAATGTAAATGAGTAGGACTTCTAGATAGTTAGCTTACCAAAATACTGCTGAAATGAGTTTTGGAAAGGGAAAGACAAATTTTTTTCCAATGCCTCAGAAATTACATGTAAAGTTTTAATCCTAGTATTGAAGCACTTCTAATTAAAATTTTGATTTCATTTTTTCACCAAATGTTAAACGAAATAGTGAATATTTGAATGAAGAAATAAAAAAGACCTTTTTTGACCCTCTAATGGGATAGCTATCCTTGATATATGCTTGTCCAGCCGGTTTGTCCAGCTTGTTACATCAAATGAATATCAAAGGTTAACAGAACTTGAGCATGGAATATCGTAATAGGCCTATTGATTCATATTTTCAGAATGAGTATTCAAGTGAATTCAAGTTCAGTTTTATATTTTATATGTTTTACATACACAAGACTTTATTTACATTTGAAGAGAGATAGAGAGAATTGAGGTTAACATTGCATTTGCATTTGGATCACTTGTCATGCTTGTAGACATTACGCCTCCATCTCGAAAAAGCAAAGCCGCAGTTATAATTCAATCTCTTTTCTGGGTATGGTATGGCTTTTTCCGATTTTATTATGAATGCGAATTTGCAACCATCATCTAAAAATTAGATCTAGCTGATTGTTCCAATCTCACGTGAAAATCGGAGACATATACAGTACACCCAAGAATTAAACTGGTCAAATTCGCAAAGGATAGCCGAATCCTTCGCGAAAGCTATACGTTCGCGAAAGCTATACGTGCATGATGTTTGAGGGATTACATCGTAAATTGTTTATATTCTTGTCTGTCAATTATTTCTTTTTCATTTGCTGTTGTTTTGTTTTAAATGGCCCATATACTAAATTTTGCGAATGTATTGCAAATATAAAATCACGACGACGTACCTGTTTCCTCGCCAGTCCATGATGCAAGTCTTGATTCATGCAAAATCGAGATCGTATGTACTGATGCCTGGAGCTGTATCACGGTAATTTCATCTAGTCATCTAGTCGCATAATCAGTCCCTTAATTGAAGCAACAAATATACTCAGTTCATTGTACTGTATGGCTTGTTCTTTGAATTGAAATATTTCATATCCAAATGAACTTCGTAGTGCATGAAGCCTAATCTAATCAGGACGTCAGCCAGCCATTCATAAGGGGTGTGTCCAGTTGCTAAGAAGAGGGGAGACAGCTCAATATGGCAATATTGCTGACAAAAAATAAGTTATTGCCTTCAGTGACGGAAGCTGACTATACCACAGGTCCTTTCGTATCTTGCAGGGTGAAATCGATAATAGTGGTCCTAAAACATATGCAATTGTAACCCGCATTCGCCAAGGAATGTGAAAGAAGAGTTACACTCAGGCGTATTTGCCTTCTTGTCTCGTCAAATGCGGATTGCTTTACGTCGGTTACAATCGTGACATATTTACTTTCACGAAAGCTATGAAATGAGTATGAAATAATCGTAAGTTATTATCAACCTTTCGCGAATGATTTTGCGAGCCTTTTGCCAGCGTTTCAAGAAAGGTGCATTCAACATTTCGCGAGCAGTGACCAGTTTAATTGTTCTGGTAGTAACTTGACAAATAATTTGAAAGTGGCAATTTTTTTGAGAGACTGCATGTAGTTCCATTTCCACATCAGAATTATTAGGGAAATTACCATATCAAACTTAAATTACATAGGCATGTGATCATGGTCAATGGTACAGAAACCGTATAAAAATTTTCTGATTCACCGCTAGGTTGAAATGTCCATTTTTAACCAATTGCTTGTTGCTATCAGCAGCTTGTTCGTCAACAAAGGCCCTATTGTAGCCAAGGCGCTTGAATTTTTTTTCATATAAAAAAAAGACCTAATTATTTGATTTTTAATATATATATTTTTTCCAGCAATTGCTATGACTACAATGTTGGTTCAGTTCTGCCACCTCAATGAATTGCAACCCCAAAATGGCTCTCTCCCCATGTGAAGCCCCATGTTGTCAAAATCACCAAGAGTTGGACTTTCTACAAGTTAGCTGAACAGTTTTCATGTTAAAAGTTTTCTGAACAGAACAGCCAGCTTTGGTTTTTATGTTAAAGATTTCAATTTTCATGCTCAGACTTTCATCCACTTTCCAATTCACTTGTTCATCTGTTCATTTTGTTCAATTGAACCCTTGTTATACAAATAATATACATTTTCATTGTGTTCAACAATGGAAATATAGATACATGTACTCATGATAATTTTTAGGATCGACAGCTTTTTTTGCACTTCTAAAGATTTGGTTCAGTGAATCCATGAACCAACAAATATATTAAAAACACAAGATCTTTGATACTCTGATTGCAATGGTATGATTCAATCATATCTGTTGTATTTCACTCACGCTCAGGCCATAATTTTAAAGGGAACCTCAATGGTCTACAGTCATTTTTATATGCCTGTCAATTTTGATGAGACGTATTATGGTATGGCATCATTCGTCCGTCTTTCCGTTAACTTTTCTTGTGAATGCAGAACATTATACTCACCTTTTCGACCTTATCCAATTGATGTTTTATCCAGAAAAAACTACTTCCATCAGCTGTATGCGAATGAACCACTGTGACACTTCAGCTATTCGGTTGGCTTTTAGGGCGATTCCATGACAGAGAGTGAAAGTTGCTCAAATTTCAAACTGCTAGGATTGTGACAACTGTTGATTTTTTGCATCAACCAGTGCCTTAACTGAGACAAAATAAAGTTTTCGTCTCTGAGTGATCCACATTCTAGAAAAAAAAACCCATTGAAACACCTAGCAAACTCGGACAGCCATAAAATGTGATATTCTAGCTAAAGTCTGTCCATTTTAATTAGTCGTCTACTTTGGAGCTTGTCAAAAATCAATAGTTAACCCTGGAACAATTTTCTTTTTTGCAGCGTGTATAACAAATTGAACTTTACAAAATGACTACCATTTCTTTGTGATATCGATAATATATCACGCTTGAATTAACTTTTTCATTCTCTCCATATAAAACGCCAGTGCAGTTGTTTATGTGCCAGGTTTCAATTACATAGAGAGACATAATAATGTATTCATGCTCACTAGCACAAAGGTCATTGATGCCAAATACAGTAATAACAGGCGGTCTGTGGGAGTGTCGCTTATATCCCATGCCCAGTGAAATTGCCCAATGATAAACCGAGCACGCCCCTATGACCGTACACGGCATTGTTGACCGTTGTACCAGACAACACGAATACATTATGATGTCTCCCTATGCAATTGAGTCCCGGTACATGAAACAACTGTACTGAATATGGAGAAAATTAAAGTTCTTTCAAGCGTGATATATTATCGATATCACAGAGAAAAGGTAGTCATTTTGTAGAGTTCTGTTTGTTCTACACGATGCGAAGAAGAAAATGTATGCAGAGTTAACTGCTGATTATTGGCAAGCTCCAAAGTAGACGACTAATTAAAGTGGACAGACTAAAGTAGGCCTCAAAATAAGATGTAAAATCTGAAGTATTCATCTCAGTTTGGTTTTATCTGATGTATAGTAACTAAAAACCATGTATTCTACATGAAAACTTGCCAAATTTGTCAAGTTGCCGAGACTATGTCATTTTCACTCAATATTCAATCCGATTAAGACAATGTAACTTACGTGACAAATTTTCATGGGTCATTTTGTCAAGAGATAATATTAGGCGATCGATATAAAAAACCTCTTCCATCAATGAAACTAGATGTACCTCAGGTCCACTAGGAACATACACCTCTTTACTAGTTAAAAAATAAATAGTTGAATAGAAATTTAGATGAATGAAGTTTTGTAACTTATGTGACATGTCATGTAAGTTACAAAATTGTCATGTAAGTTATATATAACAAAACCATGTAAACTAGGTAGAATTTTTAGTCGAAAACAAATCCAACTATTAAGTATTTCTAACATTGTTATCACTAAAAGTATACTATTAAGATACTTTAAACTGTCCTTGCAGATTAAGTATGGGGCCCAATCCCATAAACAATTACAATATTTTCACTGAAAATTTGGTAACGAGTTTGGTAATTAATTAGAAAATAATTAGGAGTTAAGTATCCCAGAAATTATTATTCCTGTAAATACATTGTATTATTCAATTTCTAAACATTTCTGCAAGTATTTCCCGAATAAATACTCCAGAAACCTATCCCATGTAACTTACGTGATGCATATTTGTAACTTATGTGACACTGGTTAACAATATTTATAACCCATGTGGTGAAATATGGCAAAGTGACTGATGACAACTACATGTATACTCATATCTACTAATTTATTGTTCAAGCTATCGCCATAGGTGAGAACCTTCAAGGTTCTTCCAACCAAATCAGAAAATTTTCAACATAAGTCAAATGAACCAAAACTGCCTTAATTCTCTGGGTAACTTACGTGACACTTTTTTTAATTAAGCCCAGATGCTAATTAATTTGACTGAAATTAATCAAAAACTCATTCGTAGTGTAAGAAATACTTTTATTTTAGTGAATTGTTTTGTTATTGGTGTAGTCATGGATGTTAATTATGTCAGATGTTACAAATGCATCCCTAGCGGGAATGAAAATGTAACTTACGTGACATGGAATCGCCCTGTATCGTTACCACGTGACTTATATGAAGGCATGTGATTGATTAATTCGACCATTGCAGTTTTGTTCTCAGTATGGCAGGCAAGAAAATCGACCATTGCAGTTTTGTTCTCAGTATGGCAGGCAAGAAAATCGACCATTGCAGTTTTGTTCCCAGCATGGTAAATTTTTATCCACACATGTGTTGGAAAAATTTGGAAACAAAAATATGGTGGATTACATCTTCATGGAATGATTTGATGGTCTCTTGGACTTGTTATACTTCAGAAATAGAGAGATTTGAACAGGATTACTGAGTGGATGTACATTTCTGCAGGTCATTTCCAGCATGACAGACAGGACAAAAGATAGCCACCCTGTGATGTTAACACAACTCTCTACCAAACCATATTGAATAAAAATCTAAGCATAAACTTATCAGTTGTTAGTGAACTAGTTGTACTTTAACTTAAGACAGAAACATTGAAATAATTATTATTAATATTTTCTTTTCAACTGGAATTGACAAATGTGACAGACGGGACAAGCAGGGACCACGCATTTGAAAAAGGAATAGACAAGATAGATTTCTATCTCCTTCTCAAATGAAAATCAACTTTTAATGTAAATCAAATGTTAGTGGACTAATCAAGTAATCAGAGTTTGGGTTAACAGTTTTTCTATGAAGAAGATTAATTATGGATTTTTGCCACTTAGTGACGTGACAGACGGGACAACTTATCGTGACAGACGGGACATTATCTCATGCCCTATAAATTATCTTCCTGTTTCCAGACTTTTTTTAATCATGTAGATCAATGCTACAATTAAGATGTTCATTGTGCACTAGTTTACTTCACATTGTTTGGTTTTAGGTCATATTTTCACAAAATCCATTGTTATCAGTTCAGTGTCCCATCACAATTTAATGTATTTACACATTTGTATGTATTTTGTATTGCAAATTTAATTTTTCAAGGCATATAGGTTTGTGCATTCATCAGAATGTTCATTGCATCTAGATTACTAAACATTGTTTGGTTTAGGGCCATATGAACGCAAAACTCAATAATTTATGGCTGCTTTTTGAAGCGTTTTGTGACAGACGACCTTTATATGGACTTGAAATTTTTGTCAGCGTATTTGACCAAGAATGAAATAATTAATTGCATCTGGTGGATAAGGTGTTACAGTAGATAAATAATAATGTTACTGGCATATTTCCTTCTTAAATTTTATTGCACTCAAGAAAAACCTAAAAAATTATCTGTTTTTGTGATAGACGGGACACCTACACCACGCAGTAAATTGTTTCAATTATTTTGGAAATAATTACTTCAATTGTAAAATGGTATTCACTGTGGAACTTGAGACATGATGGTGTATTTAAAAAACAAATAAACAGTTTGTTGAGTTAAGTTTCTGTCTCGAGGAAAATCATGAATTTGGTATACATTTTAGTAAAAAATGTTTTAGAATTTTATCCATATTCGAGTGCAGATTTTTAAAAACCTGACAGTTGCAGATGACAAAAAACTAACTTTCTTGAAACTTTGATTAATATAGCTTAAATAAAAATCACAATTAAGTATGCTGATGGAAAGTGAAAATTTGTCACCCATGCAACGTTTATGTGGAAATGACCTGCAGCATCATTTCCGACATGTTAAAATAGTGAAAATTTCATAGTTCCGCATATTCCCCATTATTTCTTTGTTTCACTCTCAATCTTGTTTTATTTGTTTGTCAAAATGAAAACTGTCTTTAATAATCAGATTGTTCAAGTTTTAAGCCTTTCAAAGATATACATTTGGTCAAAAGGCACTCATGTAAAATCCGACTGTGAAGACTTGATGACTTTGACAAACAAAGCAGCATTGTCGTCTTTGGCATCATTGGGGTTGGGAAGGCTCTTAGAAATTATGCCAGGAGTCATCATTGGGGTCGAGACAGGGAATAAGTTATCTTTTGGCATCAATAATGCAAAATCCTACATTGTTTCCGCAGCCTGCCATCAACAGCCCTCATCCTGGCCCAGGATCCCTTGGTATGATGAAGGGTGGAATGTCCAGTGGTCACCTAGCAGGAGGAGGGTCTGGGCCCCTGGGCATGGCTGGGCTGATGGGTCCAGCTCCTGTGGGACCACTGTCGGGACCAGGAAGTGCAATGCAGCAGGCCCAGATGTTAGGCCAGTCTAACCAGCTTGGATCAGGTATATAATTGTTACAGTCATTTACAGATTCTTTGTGGAAGATTTCACGTCATGCAAAAAAAAGTCACAGTTGTAACTTTTGCCTTAACGTTTGCCTTCTCAGCCAGACAAGAAGAAAACCACTATACAGATAAGACCCCATAAGTATATTGGGTTAGTATATCATACCTTCTGTATGGGAAAATTTACAACTACTTTCGTTCATGTGATGAGTTCCAGATTTTGATTTACTCTTGTGACAAGAGTACAAATGAAACTTGTCCGGTTGCATGAGTAAGATTCGAGGTAACTGTCACAAATATTATTTATGTGACTAAATCACCATTATTTTTCCACTGCTCAGGTGTGTCAGGATATTTTTAAGAGCATGCTTAACAGCATACCAAACAGTAAAGTTGCCTGGAAGTTCAGCAATTCAGTTTAGTACACATACATGTATGATGTAACCAGCCCTTGAAATTAAGGAAAGTCTGCCACAGCAGAAAATCTTGGCGAAATCTCGCCTTACATTTATCATCAGGTTAAATTTTGCGGTTGCAATTGGTGAATGCCATGGCCAAGTTTAAGGGATTGTGTGACATGTATTAGGCCTAAGTTTGAAAGCTGTTTGTTGGGCTAACAGACCCTGGTCTATGAGATTGGCTGGTTGATCAGAAAAACTAGCAAAAATTTATAAATTCGAGCAAATTTATAAACAAATTATTCCTCATAGTTAGTGAAAAAAGGGTACTGGTTTTTGGTATGACTGCTAAAACACAACACAGGGATGGGCTTGATAATTTATTACTAACACAAATTATCGACTAAAACTACACAATGTTTAAGAACAGCCAATATGCATGCTATGATCACAGAATTAGTGTCTACAACTGACCTGCGCATACAACAGCCAATATTGTAGCAGATACATGTATTCGACTAGCATAAATGACGCATTATAAACCCAGTACTCAGGGTTAGATGCAGGATTTTCGCCAAAGTCCTTGTTTGAAAATAGCTTTGTCGTTATTTGAAAAAACTAATTTTGCAAAATGGCTAATATCACTCAAATGGTGTTGAACATGCCAAAACATTGTCAGTTTGTGTTCTTTGAATGTTTTACACAAACTACTGTGCCTTTTGCCCCTGATATTCACTTTAATCTATGAGTTTTCTAAAAAAAAAGTCATTTGATTTTGTGGAAAAATGGTCATTTGATTTTATAGTTGTGTCCTTTTTAAGGACGCTGTGAGACCCTGTATCTAACTCTGGTACTGCACATATGATTAAAAGCATATAAAACCGTTCATACATGTATTACAATTCTATAGCGAGGTACATGTATAATGATATATCACTGAGAGATCAGATACCCACTATACTATCTTATTATTCGATTAAACCATGCAATTAATACTATTAATCTTAGAACTGGTGTGGGAGGGTTGGGTGCACATAAACAGGCACGAGACATCTAAAAACAGCTGCACGCTTGCAAGCAGAAAGCTGACTGCGGGAACAAAGCACAATGGCGCCTTAAATCATGACTTTGCACGGGCGCTTGCAGCGCCACCACTGCCCAAGAACTGATGACGTATACCGCAGAAAAATATCCCTGGGCTGTGTTTTACGTCAACTCATATAGTTTGGCCCAAAACACAACACAGGGATGGGCTTGATAATTTATTACTAACACAAATTATCGACTAAAACTACACAATGTTTAAGAACAGCCAATATGCATGCTATGATCACAGAATTAGTGTCTACAACTGACCTGCGCATACAACAGCCAATATTGTAGCAGATACATGTATTCGACTAGCATAAATGACGCATTATAAACCCAGTACTGCACATATGATTAAAAGCATATAAAACCGTTCATACATGTATTACAATTCTATAGCGAGGTACATGTATAATGATATATCACTGAGAGATCAGATACCCCAAACCATACACATGTAGGAGGTAGGGAACAGAATTAAGAGTATGACAAAGACTGGAAAATTTTAAGAACACTAGTATGGTCCGGTTTAATATACTGAAACACACAGTCGCTTTTCCAATCCCCCATGGCTCGAATCACGGGCAGTGGCACACCTGCTGTAACCAACCACGACGTACCTCCCCGTCTTAGTGAGTGTGTATTGTACTCTGAGGGTGGCAACCCAATTTTGTACAGAAGTGCGCCAAATTTAGATCTGAACCCAGAGTCTGATAACGCAACAAGCCGCCCCCCATACATGTATGAAAAAAGTGGTGTATCTTCCCCCAGAGGCCCAGACATAACCAAAATTTTTACTATGGCAGAGGCTGGACATATGGGATTGTCGGGCAAAAAAGGTAGAGCCACCTCGTGAGTCCTCTGGTTAAATTGTATAGTCTTAGAGGCACGAATTCTTAGAATAATGCCTCTAGAGACCACCCGCATGTCTGAACGCAACACACATTTAGATTGAATAGTCTTATCTGTGGGGCTAGTTATATTACTGATACGTAACAACCCAAAAAAAACCCAGTGATGATAGTGACCCATAACTGTAAATCTGGCAAGGCATTCATGTTAAGTTGGAGCCGTATCTCCAGCAAGTGAGGCAACGTCAGCGGCAACTTAAAAGAAGGGGCCGATCACTTAACCCGCTTGATACCTAAAAGGAGAGACCTTACCCTCCAGTTATCTTTAAGGGGGTCTGGTAACTCATGCTCTCTGTGAAGTACCCTCACTGCATGGAGATATTGCTTAATGGTAGATAGAGCTTTAGACCTCGCCAGATAACTAACATAACGCAACAGGGTTACAGTTGCAACTGGTACAGGTAGTTCATTAATGCTAGCACAAAATTTACGAAAACAGTTCATTTGCGACAGGTAGGACCGACGAGTTGAGGTAGACAGTGCCTTAGACTCCCAATACAATGACTCGTAGTCCAGTTGATGTAATAAGTTTGCCATTGCCTGATCTGTTTTGAGATAAAACACATAGACTTATGAGATATATGATTTGGAAGCCAATAAAAAATTGGTTCAGGCAAATAGAACTGTCTATACAAAATATCAGAAAATCTGCCCATTTGGCCAGGGACATGAAACCTACTAATCGAATCTGCCAGGCCATTACAAACGCCGGGAAAGAATATAGCATGTATAGCAAAATCATATTCTAAGCACAAATTTGCCAGTCTATCTAATAACCCAAGGGCCTCTATGGAGCCCGTAGTTCCTTTATTTATAATACAGGCAGTAGCTAGATTATCTGTATATACAAGAACTTTTTTGTCACGCCACATTTCACACCACCTCTCTGCAGCTTCCACTACCATAGCTAATTCCTGAATATTTATATGCGAAGAAGCAAGCTCAGGCTTATCGATATGCCACACAATATAAGTAAAGTCCATGTTGCAGAAAGCTCCAGCAGAAACAGGACAAGCATCGGTTTGCACATTGATTATGGGTCGCCAATCCCAAATCAGTTTTCTATTGCTAGTATGCATAAGCGTATAAAGCCACCAATCTAAATCGTTTATTATTCCGGATAATCGTGCTTTATGGTAAGCAGATTTAAGACCCGCCAACAGATTGTATATAGTTCTAGTGTGAACCCTGCCCCATTCTACAACATGTGATGCCCATGTCAGTTTACCTGCTAGCTTCTCTAACTGTTTCCTTGTAGCCCTACGTTTATTTTGAAAAGAGATAATTTCTGATATCAATGTTTCTAGTTTGCTTTGCTCTAGTGACAAACAGTTATTAATGGTATCAATTTTGATACCCAAAAACGTCAAACAGGTACAGGGGTCAACCACTTTGGACCAGTTAATCATAAACCCCAATGATCTCAGGAGAGAAATTAGCATATTGTATGCATCAAGGCAGTCTTCATAAGTCTCTTCAAACAGTACAAAGTCATCCAGATAGGCTACACAATTTTTCCCTCTTTTGTGCATCATTCGGCACATGCTCTGTGTAAGACGATTGAAAATACTGGGACTTAGTTTTGATCCGAACGGAAGCCTGGTGTCCACCATAGATGTCGGTCGGGTGTCACCCGCAAATGTCCACTGCAGACCAGTGTATATAAAATTACTGGGGTGTAGACCAACAGACCTGTATGCTGATTTAAGATCAATTTTTGCTAAATAGTAACCTGGCCCAATATCATTCAGGGCATCCTTAACAGTCTGATACTTAAAACTTTCTGCTTCTGCATAATCATTGAGACTTTGCCCCTCCGGTCTACTCGCGTCATGAATAACACGCACATCACCGTTGGCTTTTGGAACAGCCCCCAAAGCACTAATAATAATTGGGGGTTCAACAACCTTGACATAATTATGTTCGTTAAGTTCAGTCTGTATAGTCTTTTCTACCTCTACTTGATTTTCATATGCGGATTTGCAGTTCTTTGTAAAAGCTTTAACAGGAATTTTTTCACTATTCACTATTGAAAAACCGTTTTTTACACCATCCAGCAAAAACTCACGGTCCGGGTCCCCCACTAACTCGCGATCCCAAACACTGGCACATTTTGTTATTGAGGAGGGACAAAACTGTGGTTGGGATGCTGGGAGTTTTTTGATGGGAATTGCCTTGACTTGTGATTAAACTCCCCATGGGCCGCCGAATAGCAGGTACCACAAATATGTGAATAATTACACACTGTAAGAGAACACCCGTTGCGCCCATTAAACTTCGCACAGATAGGTTTTCCTGTATTGGGATCAAACCGAGATTTTGAGGGGCCGGTTGGCGCAGATTTATTTTGCAGTGTAGATCCTACATTCCGGTTACTGGGAACCCCACGTTCACCCTTAGGACGTAATATGGCCTGCATAAGGAACTGATCATCCTTTTCCCATGATGCACCAGTTTGATGTTGTTTACGCCTAAATTCACAGTCGAAATTAAGCACGGTCGTCCAATCAAACACTTGTCCAAAAGTAGCCACTTTTGCAATATACTGGGTGTAGGCGAGAGTAGTCTCTTGGGTACAACGGTCCTTTACGATCATCTCCTGAAGAATTTTTACTGATCCTTCCATATACTGGGTCTGTGATAACCGGTCATGGGGGACTTTATTATCTTTCAGTTTGAATTCAAACAGGCCCATATCAACATTTTTGGTCTGATTAGAATTAGGAGCAAGCGTGATATAATCTCTCACATATCTGAGCTGAGTTTTATCCGATGGGCCAGAAATCATGTTGAGAAATTGCCACATACCACTATTTTCAATCCCATGATGCTCAACTCCGGGTGTCGTAGGCACGGGCGGTGTCTGTCTGGAAGGCCCTACTTCTGCTGGGGTTGGTCGTCCATTACTCGCCACTTGTTGGAGAACATTAAACATCTCCGTCGCGGACAGTCCCCTGCCATCGGAAAGTCCCAGGAAGTTTGTCGACCCCGCCTGATGATCTGCGGCTGGTGTCCGTGAAACATCGTCGGCACTTGACGAATTTACCGAGGCCTGATTATTCAATGCTCGTTCTTGAGGTTCTTGCCTATTGACCGGCACGGCCGTGTACATATACCCTGGTATCTCGTGCAACGCATGCTTTAACAAAAGTCTTTGCCCGACGGACAGTTCCTGAAAAGTCTCGTCGACCATAGCCGGTGACAATAATTTGAGGCTTCTGACTGACTCAAACCCATTTTCCATAAGACCTGCAACTGTTTCAGTGTTCAAATCATTTTCACTCATCCACTTTTTACAATCAAAATTGTTCTCCCGTGACCGCTGTTCACTCCTGGTACGCGGGGCTGAAAGTTCACTGTCTGCCATAATAAATTACGGGAACCTACCGCCATGCACTAACAAATTAGAAAGTCTTGGTGTATGGCACGTTTAAAAAACACGAGGCACGACGACATAAAGCACATAAACAGGCACGAGACATCTAAAAACAGCTGCACGCTTGCAAGCAGAAAGCTGACTGCGGGAACAAAGCACAATGGCGCCTTAAATCATGACTTTGCACGGGCGCTTGCAGCGCCACCACTGCCCAAGAACTGATGACGTATACCGCAGAAAAATATCCCTGGGCTGTGTTTTACGTCAACTCATATAGTTTGGCCCAAATATACATGAGCAGTGTGACTAACGTCACAGGACCTATGAAGTAGAGTAGGCATTAGGACTCGAACGCGAACTGAACTCTTGGAAATCCCCACCCCCAGTTGAAATCCTGCCTATATTAAGATGGGCACCGCCCAAGTCAGAATCGCCAGTGATTTTCATCAAAAATCACCAGAAAGTTTCATCAAAAGTAGGTCAGCTCAGAACTTGTTGGTAACAGTCTCCTAATGCGCCTTCATTCCAAAAATAAATAACGATCGCCGATTTAATTTTACAATTTTTTAACTAAAGGAAACAGATTGAATAATAAAACTCTGTGGCAGTGATTCTGTATCCCTTAATCAAGGAATCAAAATGGATCAAGATTTGAAATGACAAGAAAAATTTAGACATAATTACACATGTAATGTTTTTGTTTAAATTATATCCCAGTGTGATATATAGTCAATATTCAAGAAGTACAAAAAAAAACGAGAAGTACGTGCTCAAATTTTCACATCATGATCAAAGTTACTTTATCTAGTTAAATTCTACCCAAAGAAAATAAATTAAGACCCTTTATATAAAACATGCCGTCAATGCCAGATGCTGAGTTTTATACAGCTGTAGATCAGGGCTCTGGGTGCATATATCATGTTTCCATACACTTGATGCACACAACAGCGGCAAAAACAAAGCCGCCTTGAACAACCTATCTTTATACAGGAAATTCTTAACTCAGAAAATACCATTCTCTCTCAAAAGAAAACAATTTACGCCAGGAAGGCCTTTTTTATTAAGCTAATTTTGTTAGGTAGGGGCCTACTTAGATTCAATAATTGTCACAAAATTTCTTTGGTTATATCTTAATTGCAACCATGTTTGTTCCTCATGCTTGAGGTATGTACATGTATAACACACTTTCATTTGAGAGTCCAGACATTCCACCATTCATGTGAACAAATTGTACTAAACATGGAATAATTAAATTCACACTACCCATTTCTACAGTATCAGTACTATGTTACTATCTGCAGTTGAAACCCAGTAAAACTTAAACAATTAAAACCAGTAAAGAAATTTGTCTGTTGAATAACAGAAAATATTTGAATGAGTAAACTACTAAACAACTTACATGATACCAACAAAATGTCCCAACACAAGCTGATAAATTCCTTGGGTGGCTTGCAGGATGGCTTTGTTTCACCCTCAGTGAACTTTTATCATTGTTGCTCACAGGCTAATCTGAAGGATGATACCAGATCTTTCTTTGTTCTGCTGGGTTATTGCACCAGGCTGACTTAATTGGTTGATGTAGGATATTTCACCATCAGTGGCAATTTGATCTAAATTTGAAGCCTGATCTGTGATGAAATGTTTGGATGTGAAATAGGATACACGTTAAAGGCCACAGTTTACATATATCTATAACAATATACTGAATTGTGTGTATTAACCCTTTCACCGATTATTTCCCCTGACAAAAGTGACCTGCTGACGATCAATTCCCTGAGAACTGTTAAAATTTGTATATGTTGTCTTTGGAATGCTAGAAATTGCGTTTGCGTCCGAGATTTGCAGAAAAACATAAGAAACCTGTCTCCACAATACACACTCCAGTGTTATTTGCTCTAGTTTTATAGCAAAATAAATAAAATAGCATACAAAATTAGGTTTTACTGCAAGAGAATGCGCTTTCCCCGGCTTTCTCGACTCAAAAACATCAAAATCCAACGGAGAAATCGTCTTTTTTCGACCGCATTTGACAGCGTTTTTCTCGAGTTTTACTCGGCCAATTTTCATGTTTGACCTCTCATTGGAAAGAGCGACCTTTCACCTTTCTACACAGGAAATAACCTTGAATGGATGGCAAAATAAAACGGAGGATACGATTGGATTATAAAATGATGTCATTCCATCCTTCCAGCCACTGTCTACGCTCGTCTCAAATCTGTTGGCTGCTAGAGGTCACGTGGGCAAAATTACGCATACCGATTGGCTCGTCGGCTCAATAACGCAGCTTGCTGCCGACATTTTGAAATGTGTTCGACAAACTTTGCGGATCAAGACTCGTAAAAATATGGAAATAAACTTTGCCGGTCGTCGTTGGCAGTTTCAGCCGTCTGGGGAATATTCACCACGCTTTACCAGTCATGTAACATAAAAAATACAGGAGTTAGGATGAGGTTTTCGATGATTTTTTCCATTTTTGCGGCTCGCTGCCGAGATGCCCGTCACACGGTATGTGGGGAAAAATGCATTTTTCATTCCGATTTTTTTCGTTCAACATCTAAATTTGTTTTATTTATTTTTCAAACAAGCAAACAATTTCGAGAATCAAATTGATCAGGGTTTCGGCTTTCCAGAAGTATACAGTGTTTGATAGGTTTCCGTTAAAACGAATGCAAAAAAATAAAAGTGCTGTACCCATCGTGATAGCGAATGGGTTTAAAGCTAACCCGGTCTACCGGGGATGGTCGTACGGGTGGCACTCTCGTTATCCCCGTGTACCGGGTTTAATCGGTGAAAGGGTTAAGAATGGCAAGTTGGTAATAGCAGTGTAGATAAATGCACTAACAAATGATGGAAAATTAGCATTTCCTATTCCTACGAAGTAGGCTCAAATTGTCCGGTAATGAATCAGTCAGTCCATCCGAATCCTTTCGTCGGCAAAATAAGGAGAACCGTTGACATTAGAACCTTGATTTTTGGCATGAACGTGCATTAGGGCATTGTTACCAGCAAGTTCTGAGCTGATCGAATTCTGATGAAAATTTGATTTATAATTAATTTTTTATTATTTATTGATGACTCGACTGCACTGTCATGCCCATCGGGAACCCTTGGCTGTATTCTTCACTGTGACTTTTAAGCGCCTGGGACTAACTTCGGCCGCCCAGCACTAAAGCAAAGAAAAAAATGATGCGCCCAGCTCTCGGAAATATCAGTAACTTTAATGGTACTTGCCAAAATATGTCGGCATTATACGTTTCCAGGTAGCTCCGCCATGTTTTCCCTAATAGTCCACGCCACGCTTCCCGAACATCTGCCGTAAATTGTTGGAAATATTCGGGAACCCTCGTGATCATGCTGGTCGCTGTTAGCCGGTGGTATTGCGGAAGGCTACCGAAATCCCAGAATCTCGCGTCAGGCGAGCTGTATATGCCACGATGCATGAAGGAAGCAAATCATTTGATCGGAGAATGCAGGTTGTTATTTCGTCTGCTGCGAAGTTTTACCGAGCCACGAATATCACTTGACATGTATTTTATAAATCAATGTCATGAAGCGCCAAGCAACTTTGAAAAACTTCTTCTCACAGAAGCGTCAGAGGTCCAATGAAGGTAAATCTTTTGTTGGCTTTCGGTGGTCGTTGTTGTTGTTCTAAAACGTCCGCTTCCAAAAAATATTTTAATTATATCTATATTAAAAGCACACATGCATGTGTGCGCTCGCTCGTACGTCGTAATCAGTCTATCAGATCTACATGTACTATGAGATATCTATAATATGGCTAGTTTAACAGTACACTTGAATCCAGTATTAAACTGGAGATTCCTGAGTAATCTATTTTTAGCCTACATTGTAATGTTGACACACATTCCGATGGTATCCGTTTTCACTCCTTTGCTGGTCTTGGGAATTCCGTTGAAATTGAAGGCATATTATACTGCACGTTTTATATATCCAGCCTATACAACATTGCATCATTTCTTCAGTTCAGTCATTAGTTAAAAAAGGTTCTACCTCAAAAAGAAATAAAAAATGGCTGGATTTTATGAGAGAAATTACTGAATTTAAACACAACAATGACCCTATTATCTGTTATTACTGAAGAAATCGATAATAAAATCATCGTTGTGTTTTAAATTCAGTAACCTATAACCAGTTGTTTATTTTGTTCGTGTGTGCTTTATTGTTCATTGATTATTATTATGTACTCTCTTCAGATGAGGTACCTTGAAGTTGAATGCCAAATAAATATATCCATGGAGAATGGCTCTCTAGTGATGCCTGATTTGATTCTTGCATTCTAACAAATCTCTGATCTTGACCTTTCTCACTTCAAATTTGTGTTTCTTATCCAGTTTCCTGTCTTATTAAGGACTACAAACATTTACTTCTCAACTGCTCTGTCAGAGCATCATTCCCTACGCCCATTTAAAAAAAATCGCCTAATGCCGAGAGGGGGGTTCTCGCTCTCTCGGACTCTCCCCCCAACACTTCGTGCTGTACTGCTGGGCTGATCAGTGTCCAGGGTAATAGAAACTGAGGGCGATAATAGTTGCTACGCTAATGACTCACCAGCGGTGACATCTGGAAAAGTTAATAGTTCCCACTGTCAATTAGAGACGCTATATAAATTCTCTCATGGTAGCACACAGGGCCCCCAAGTCATCTCTCGAGTACACACTTAAATTATCTCACACCCTATTTCGTAGGTCCAGTGACGTTAGTCACACTGCCATGTTTCATTATCCCATCACGTTTTGTACTGTGTTATATATACAGTGAAACATACAGCCAAGGGTTCCCAATGCCAATGGGCATGACAGTGCACTCGCTGAGCTATCAATAAATAATAAAAAAAATAATTATAAATCAAATTTTCATCAGAATTTGGTCAGCTCAGAACTTGCTGGTAACAATGCCCTAATGCACGTTCGTGCCAAAAATCAAGGTTCTAATGTCAATGGTTCTCCTTATTTTGCCGACGAAAGGACTCGGATTGACTGCCTGACTGATTCACTCATTACCGGACAATTTGCGATCTGTAGCCTACTTCATAGGAATATGCCCTATAACATATACTTAGAAGAAATTTATCCCCAAACATCATGGCAAGAATGTCGCAAGAACAAATGGGAATCGTTGTCTGTCACTAATGTTGTTGTTGTTGTGTAACTCCCATCGGTTTGACATGCCGCTGGCTCCACACTGCTGTTTTAACATACACAGTCACCTCTCCTGCCTCCATATTTCTGGGGATAATGATAGCCAATATGTATGACTTCTCTCCATGTAGCTTGGTATCGATAGACAACGAATGTTAAATTTTATATTCACAAAAAAAAAAAAATGTGATCAAAGATCTCCTGTTATCACATGAACCGGCCACTGCCATCATCCCATGATCATCTCGGAATTGTTATGCCTCGCTGCTGTGCTGGTCGTGCATCAGCAAAGATACAATATTTATCCTCAAGGCATGGTATTAGCCAGAAATTTGGAATAGGGTGTCTCACCCTGTACTATCCTAGCACTTTAGGCCGCCTAGCCCCCCAAAGCTCCGGGCCCCTAGATGGTTGGAGACGCATTCTAGCCCATTTCTGGCATCTAAGTATAAAATTATCCTTATCGCTTTCAGGGCTATTTCCAAATATTTTATTTTCAAAAATACCTTTTTTACAGATTTTTTTTTGGTATATTTTGGGATGCATTCAACAATCAGCTGTCGTCCATTTAAGAATTTCCGCAAAGGAGGCAAGGAAATGAATTTCGCAAATTAGAATACATCCATGGCATTTTCATATTTATACCTTTAAGAAACTTTTCTGAGGGTGACAACAGACTGCATTAGCGAACCTTTAGTAATAAATATGGTGACATGATGTTGTAGTTGTTGCTGTCAAAACATGTTGACGTTCTGTGGTAATAGAACTTAGAAAGAAATGAAACCTGAAATTTCTTGTCACGTCGGTCTAGATTCCAGGACGACCATTCCGGCTACACATATTACAGGTCATGGTAATGTCGAGCTCGCTGTAATTGAGCCACGGGAATGTTTTGGCCCAACCTGGGCAAAACTTGTAATCTGCACTTGTGGTCTCTTTGGGGTCGGCGCTATCGCTGTCAGTCGTGTAGGGACCTCAGATTTCGAGTCTGGAACATCATCGCGACTTAATTGTCTCGAGGACCGTACCATGTTCTCAGTTGCTTCTATACCATAGTCCCATTTAAAGTAGAGTTAGACAGTCAGACACTATGTATAAATGCGCAGAGCATCTAGGAATCGGGTTAGCTTCGATTTGAAGTTACAGCCGCGGAATTTCCAAAACGGAGAAAACGCTGCACAGAAAACAAGCAAGAACAACGCAGTTTTGCGTGATAAAAATGATTTTTAATGGAATGAATATCTACCCATTCGAGCATTCGTTGTTTCTTTGCTCATTTCTTATACCTTTCAAAGTAACCGGTCTAAAGTATAATGATTTATATTGACAACAACATGCTACGCGTCCCATTTCGATGATGCCCGTCTCAATGTCAAAATTAGAAACTGCCCGGGGAGACGCATTGCTGGCTAACATGGCTAATACTATGCCTCAAGGACTATACCCTACTGCAAAGGTGCTTAAAGAGTTCACCTCATTGGAAAACTTAGTTGAATCTGATTGCTTTCTCGTTTAGTCGGCCCAGTGCCCATTTGCGGTTTTCTTTTTCCTTACAAAAACACAGCTGGGCCACCATTTTTGACATGCAGAGTTATTACCCCTCGGGCAAATTTTGCCTGAAGGGTATTGTCGTCGTCAGCGTCGTCTGTCCGTCTGTCTGTCCGTCTGTCTGTCTGTCCATCTTTCTTGTGAACACGATATCTCAAGAAGAATTATAGCCAGGCATTGTGAATTGATACCACATATGTATTGGGTGAAGGGTCAGAAGCCTATTAAAAATGACTGACCTTGACCTATTTTATCAAGGTCAAATTCTAGTATTTGCTATATTTTTGAAGGATTGAAGCTAGGGTCTCCAAATTCATATTATATATGCAACTCGTGATTGACTAGAAGTCTATCCCAGTTGACTGACCTTGACCTATTTTTTATAGGTCATATACTGTTTATTGTGATATAAGATGAAGAAATAAAGCTAGGCTTTCCAAATTAATACTATATATACATCTGGCGAAGGTCCAGAGGTGTACTGAAGATGACTGACCTTGACCTATTTTATCAAGGTCAAATTATAGTATTTGCTATATTTTTTAAGGATTGAAGCTAGGGTCTCCAAATTCATATTACTTATGTAACTGGTGATTGGCTAGAAGCCTATCCCAGTTGACTGACCTTGACCTATTTTTTCAATGTCATACGGTTTATTATGGTCTAACATGAAGAAATATATCCATGGTTTCCAAATTGATACTATGTATACACCTGGTGAAGGACCAGAGGTGTACTGAAGATGACTGACCTTGACCTATTTTATCAAGGTCAAATTTTAGTATTTGCTATATTTTTGGAAGGATTGAAGCTGGGGCCTCCAAATTCATATTACTCATGCAACTCGTGACTGACTAGAAGCCTATCCCAGTTGACTGACCGTGACCTATTTTTTATAGGTCATATACTGTTTATTATGGTCTAACATGAAGAATATAGCTAGGCTTTTCAAATTAATACCATGTGTACATCTGGTGATGCTCCAAAGGTATGCTGAAGATGGCTGACCTTGACCTATTTTATCCTTGACCTATTTTATTCAAGTCAGATTCTATTTAGTACAATATTCTATGAAAGATTATATCTACATTGTACAAATTTATATCACTTATGGCTGGACCTGAAGACTAATCCCTTATAAAAAAAAACCACGGTAAAAAGTATGGTAAAAAAACCACGGTTTTTTGGGACAGGTAATTACCATACAAATTACCGTGGTAATTACCATACAAAACCGTGGTAATTACCATACAAAACCGTGGTAATTACCATACAAATTACTGTGGTAATTACCATACAAAACCGTGGTAATTACCATACAAATTACCGTGGTAATTACCATATAAAACCGTGGTAATTACCATACAAATTACCGTGGTAATTACCATACAAAACCGTGGTAATTACCATACAAATTACCGTGGTAATTACCATACAAAACCGTGGTAATTACCATACAAATTACCGTGGTAATTACCATGGTAATTACCTGTCCCAAAAAACCGTGGTTTTTTTTACCATACTTTTACCATAGTTTTTAACCGTGTTATTCATCCAATCCTGGGATTCACCGTGGTATTTACCTTACTATTAACCTACAAATTACCATGGTATCTACAAACCATTCACCATAAATTACCAAATTATCATATTCTGCCTCATGCAATTAGCATACAATTTTTTTACCATACTTTTATCATGGCTTTTTAACCGTGGTAATCATCCAATCTTGGGATTCATTGTGATATTTTATCTTACAATTAGTCAACAAATTACCATGGTATCTAAAACACACTCCCCATAAATTAACAAATTATCATATTTTGCGCCATGCAATTTTCTACAGACAATTGTTCAAAATCGAATATAATGGTCTCTAAAAGAACTGTATCAGAATGAGTATTGTTAATGGTAAACTTTTAAGAAAATGATGGCTGTGTGGAGATAAAGTGGGGTTCCACAAACAATGAAACTGTGATTCTGCAACAGCAACTCTCGAATTCACTGCAAATGCAACTCATCGGATAAGAAAGTGCAGACTTATTTCCCAGGAACGAATAAAAGAAAAAATGGTTGGGTGAAGTTTCAACTGATTTAATGAAGCAAGACAAAATATTTATACAGTAAACATAATATATGTGAGTCGGTCTTTCCTTGTGTGTCTGTTTCCTATACTAAAGTAACAATCAATGTTATCCCCTCATTTCTTCAGCTGTCTTCATTTCAAATTCTTTGCAGCGTTGTTAAGTTTCTCTCGCATGAAGAACTTTATCTCCGACAATGTCTTCTGGTGGAATTGTTGCTGCACTGAATCTGAAAAAGAAAGAAATATATACTATAGATAAACTGCAGATATTATACCCCAAGCTGTAAACTGACCAACATAGAATTACATCTTTTAAAGGGAGGTAACTCAATTCTATGATTCGTGTCAAGTAACATAATACAGCGTATAAATAAAGTGGTACCACTGACTGAATAATCAACACAAGAGAATGTTCCTTATCATTTTAAGATGGCCACATCAACCAGGTCTACATCTTTCAAAGGGAGGTAACTCAAGTCTCTGATATTTGTCAAGTAAAATAATACAGCTTATTATTAAAGTGGTAACATTGACTGAATAGTCAACAATAGAGATGGTTCAATATAATTGATGGGGACATAACCAGGTCTACAAAGATGGGAGCAGAGTAATAAACGCATAATGATTCTGAGGAAAAATTGTGCGACGGGGTGCGATGGTGTAACTCTTTCCAGGTTGCCATGAGTTCAAGTGTAGTTATAATGGACCCTATGCATATTACCAGTCTATGGAAATGGCCCCTACAAGGAACTGACCTCAACTGAGAGAAGCTGATGTGCATATAGGCTTTATTCAGGTTGATTTTTTTATTGCCACCAATTAATTTTCACAAAAAAGTGTCTGTTATACTTACTTGCAATCTCCCGGACATGACTGGGATCCATGCCTGGCTTTGCTTGGAGGCCCCCGGTTCGCTTCCCCCCGCCAACAGAATGCATGGATAGAAACTCGTCACGATACAGAGCTTGAAGGAGGGTGTTCATCATCTTCCTCGAGTCTTAAAATTCCAGAAGATATGGAAAACTGAAATGGCAAAATTTGATGCAATGGATTAGTCCCATCAATGCCTTTTATTTCAATTCAATTCTATGAAAATAATCTGTATGTATTTGATATGCACAGGGAAAACAATATCATATGTGATTCAATTTGCAAGTAACAAATAGCCGAGAATGGTCATGCTTATCAGTGTTGTGTGAAAAGAGAAGTGAAAATACAAAAAAAACTGAAAAGACAAGATATGATGTAATACGACATTACGTTAGTCCCATGAATGAGACTTTTTAGGAAAATAAGTTGCAGATTTTATGTTGTATGCATAAGAAAACATTATCGCATCTCATTCAATGTTTAAGTAACAAATAGCAGACAATATTCATGCTTATCAATGTTATGAAGCTTACATTCCCAAAATGTGAAAACAGCTTACCAAAGATTCTTCACCTGCCCCCGATGTGTCTTCCTTGGTCACCCATTCCATTCCATCTCTGGAAACATCGACAACGACTGGGCTGGTGTCAGATGTTGTCGGGGAGGATGGTCTCACTGTGACACAGTGGTCGTCTTGGTGGTGGATCGTTGACTCACTGGGGCTTACAGTAGCGAGATGCTGGGTTGGCAGACTGGTTCGTTGTTGGGGCTGAAGTAAATCGGATAACTTTTCCACCAAGGATGGAAGACCTGAAAAGAGAAATATTCATGGTTTTATAATTTATATGCCATATGGGTACATTCCAAACTTAAAATCAATTAAGAGTTCAAACCAAGGCATAATGAGGTAAATATGCTGGATTCTATACCCCGGTTGCTATGGTTCACATAATTTATAGAGCCCGCCTGTTTACTAACTACGATATGAGTGAGTTCAAATCAACGTCGCACCAGTTATATTTCAGCAACACGGCGACGACAACCCCTTTCACAATATTGATAATTTCTTAACTTTGCTAAATATAACGAGCTTACTATTTATGAAATTTGTTACTATAGAGAGCTTGCTATTCCCCAATTTAGTCGGGTCTTACGACAAGCATACTGGGACTGAGGCCCTATTCCTTTTAACGACACCCAGCAGCCCCACGGGGCTAACTACGATACAAATTTTACTTAAGGAGAATTACTTGGTAAGACTTTCGATTAATTCCTCCAAATTCAACTAACCGGCAAGGGAAGAAACTGTAGCCACTAAGGATTCATTCGTTGCCCTGAGGGCCTTTTTGTTTCCTGGAGGTCTGCGACTGCCCGCTGTAGATCAGCTACTTCTTTCCGCAATTCTGCTACCTCTGACTGTGATTGCGATGTCACCTGTTCGTGAAAAGGACAATTTGTATATACAATTTACAATAATACAAAATACATATTTTGATTCAAATTACTGTTTCAGTACTGTACATGTAGAAATTAACGTTTCACAATATTACAATTATTAACATGTACAGTATGTCACTGAAGGTTTTGGAAATGGTTCTATTATTCATGTAGTCAAGTACCTGGCCTGTTATCTAATAAAAAAACCCAAATATTTGTGACATCAATTCTCTCTGTTCATGTCTTTTTACCAATGTTATGCATGCTGGTTTTCTCCTTATAAAATGGTGCAACCACTATATCATTATTTTCAAAACTTGATAATTATTATTCTTCAAGTTTCAGTCAAACAATTAGTCAAACAATCAAGAGATACAAAATGTTTTTACTAACATATAATTTTCATTTTTTAGAAGTTGTCGATATCATAGAACCATATTATAATCTCTATGTTTGCACATTTTTGGTGTTTAAGATACATGTTTCGCAATCAAGTTTCATTTATAAACACAACCTTTGCCAATGCTGGCTTTGTGCACAAAAAAAAATGTTGACTCAGCAAGTTTTTGTATCATAAAACAATTACATAGACAGACAAAATAAATACTCACTGCTAAATCTCAAAACTCGGGCTGCAACTTTCTGGACTTTGCCATTCTTCATTGGACAGTTGACTTGACAATGACACACAGTGTCAATGCCCCGGCCCCAGGTATCGTTGTTCATATCATTGTTGTTGTTGTTGCGGCATTTCCATAATCCGCCACCCCGGTCCGCTCGACGAGTAACACCATGAACACAACATCATATTCATTGTTGAGCTACTCAGTTTAGTCGATCAAACGATCAACTTTGCTTGACCACACAGTAGGCCAGCTGGGTTACAGTGAAGAGTCAAAACAACGCGAATTTTCTCACACAAACCATGAAACAACAGTACACAACTCCTTGACATTTTAGCCTCGTTTCCGTCACGATGAGCGCGCCATCTATCGGCCAAATAAGAAAGACAACTCTTCTTCATAATTTACGGCCTGGCGGTGATTTATCAGCGCGAGTATTGTCATATGTATGAATATATCGGTTATTTAATAGATTGTTGTTTTATTTTTGATTGAAACTATATAATTCATCACATTATGAGCTGTATACGATCGGCATATATAGCATTCATCTGAATGCATGATTACTAACCAAACAAAGTCCTTTTTCAGCCGTAAGAAAAGGCAAGTTATGATCTTTACAGTCTCCAAGCAGAGGTGTAAATGGTGTATTTTATTAAAGTGCCTATATGTGGTTCTGAAACGGAGAATATAACAAAGACTTACGAACGTCGTGCCTTGCATTGTTGATGCGCCCATTTGAAACAGCAAGCAAATTTGATGGCAGTGGCACCATGTTGTTTTATCCACGATTAAGTCGGATGTACCGGTACATATGAAGTATCTTCATGGCTTATTGAACGGTGTCATTGTCTGCTAGCGCGAGCTAGTGTGATTAAGGTGTGAACTCAACAGGACGTTTTTACAGTCAATGTATGGTAGGAAAAAAACCTACGTTTTATCAGTGGTTTTACTGTGTGCATATATGGATATGTGAGCCATTATTTGTAATGGAATATGTATGTAAACCTATAGTTTGGCAATTTTGTGTGATATTTCGAAAGTAATAATTATGAAATAAAACTTTATTATTGTAAGAAACTCTTGTTTTCTACAAAGCTCAACTTTTAGGGAACATTTCATAGAAACACAAATTGTCTCAGAAAAGTGTATGGTACATACATGTGACACTAAATTGCTGGGTATTGTGAACCTGAATTACCACGGTTCGTCTGATGTTTGATTTACTATTATGATTTGTTACCACAGATTTGAACAATGAAGTTTCACAGTCTACCATTGAACATCATAGTTGACCACGGTTCGTTGTATGGTAAAGCATGGTAAAATTGACCATACATTTTATTACCATATTTATTACCGTATGGATTCACGATACATTATCATGGATTTTCATGGTTCAGCCTGGAATACCATGGCTCACCACGGTTCGTTGTATGGTAAACCACGGTAAACTTTACCATACAATCTTTTACCACGGATTCACCATAAATTACCATGGATGTTCATGGTTCAGCCTGGAATACTGAGGTTCAACACGGTTCGTTGTATGGTAAACCACGGTAAACTTTACCTACAATCTTTTACCTCGGATTCACCATAAATTACCATGGATGGTCATGGTTCAGCCTGGAATACTGAGGTTCAACACGGTTCGTTGCATGGTAAAGCAAGGTAAACTTTACCATACAATCTTTTACCATGGATTCACCATAAATTACCACGGATGTTCATGGTTCAGCCTGGAATACCGTGGTTCACCACGGTTCGTTGTATGGTAAACCACGGTAAACTTTACCATACAATCTTTTACCTCGGATTTACCATACATTACCATGGATGTTCATGGTTCAGCCTGGAATACCGTGGTTCACCACGGTTCGTTGTATGGTAAACCAC
The DNA here is from genome assembly GCA_036873755.1 of Hanleya hanleyi. Taxonomy (NCBI): domain Eukaryota; kingdom Metazoa; phylum Mollusca; class Polyplacophora; order Lepidopleurida; family Hanleyidae; genus Hanleya; species Hanleya hanleyi. Next base: position 49,472 of record JAVTVY010024762.1, read on the forward strand.
GCTGAACTTTACCATACAATATTTTACCTCGGATTTACCATACATTACCATACAGAACCGTGGTTTACCATGCATTACCATACTTTACCCTATGGTAATGTATGGTAAACCACGGTTTTTTTTCATAAGGGATGAAGAATATCACTGACCTTGACCTATTTTTAAAAGGTCAAATTCTATATGTTAAGTTTAAGATCTCCAAATTCATGTTCCCTATGCGATTAGAATTGACTTGAATTTTTTTGAAGATGACTGACCTTGATCTATATTTCCAAGATAAAATTACTTATAAGCTTGGATTATAAGCTTTTTAAAAGAGTATATTTAGAGCTAAGAATTCGGTCATGCTCTACCAGAACCTCCGGCCTTGGCAAAAGCTGAACTACAGTGAACCCTAGTAGATCACATTTTTGTTATCTAGTTCTAAAAATACACTGATGATGTTATACAATGCATGATTGCTGGGTGTAGACAATAACTGATAGCCGAGGGGTATTGAAGCCCATGGGCTATTTTTTATGCAATAAAACTTACCTAACATCCGCTAATTGCACTCTGTGTCCTCACTGAGTCTACCACTGGAAGAATCTGAAAATATAACAGATCCCAGCCTGCTCACACCCAATTTTCATTCTTGTTCCTTCATCTGAAAGTCCAAGTCGTCATTACTGCTCAACTCGGTGAAAATTGCCATTTTTTTTAGGAAATCACTGCTGTTGGATTACCGTAAAATGCCTGATATTCTACAAAAAGTCCTTTGGGAAGTATTCTTTACTATTATCAAGTGATATGGCCTCTCTTATGTCTCAAATGTCATACATCTGCTGTCGTCAAGCAAAGCCTTTGTTCGACCTCCATTCTACTTGCCCAAGCTGCCGACATGGGGTTGTGTGCACCTGGGACAGTGCATGTGAGGAATGGATAAAATGGGCTCTGGGTTTATTTCAAGCCTCTCTAAACGGGACCCGGACACTGGCTGGCATAGATAGCCCTCAAGTGTCTTAAATCTTCGCTGCCCAGGAGACGTGTAGCTACGTCTCCCCATTCTAATGTAGAAAATGAGGCGGCTACACGGCATACTGATTCGGGGGAGGGGGGATATACTAGGATTTCTAGGACGTAAATAAAGGTAAACCATCGCGCCCTCCCGACCCATTTTTATGCCCCCCCTAGAGGGGGTCATATTGCGATCGCTTTGTCCGTCCGTCTGTCCGTCAGAGTTTCTTGTCCGTGCAAAACTTGCATGGAATGTGGCCAGTACCTCGTAGTTGTGCAGCGTAGAGTTTTTTTCCGAGTTCCGGTATAATTTTCAAGAGTTATGGCCCTTTTTTTCTTCAAATCTTTGTGAATTGGGACTTGTCCGGGCTGGATCTCGGTTAATATTGTATGGACAATTATGAAATTTCCAGGATATGTGGTCAGTGCCCTGTAGTTGTGCAGTGTGAAGTTTCTCCACCTTTCGCATATATTTTCAAGAGTTATGGTCCTTTTTTTCTTCAAATCTTTGTGACTAGGGACTTGTCCAGGCTGGATCTTGGTTAATATTGTATGGACAACTAAGAAATTTGCAGGATATGTGGTCAGTGCCCTGTAGTTGTGCAGCGTGAAGTTTCTCCGCGTTTCGCTTATATTTTCAAGATTTATGGCCCTTTTTTCTTGAAATCTTTGTGAATTGGGTCTTGTCCGGGCTGGATCTCGGTTAATATTGCATGGACAAATATGAATTTTGCATGATATGTGGTCAATGCCCCATAGTTGTGCAGCATGAAGTTTCTCTGCTTTCGGTTATATTTTCAAGAGTTATGATCCTTTGTTTATCAAACCTAGGTGAATGGGATATATTTATTTGTCCAGGCTGGATCTCAGTCCATAACAGATTTGGACCGGGAAAATGGCTATATATATATATATGCCATTCTACATTCCAAAGCAGACCACATAGGTCCTGAAGTATGAAATTGCCCCAAAAAGAGTTAATTGGGTGCAAAATTCAAAGTTTACTGTTCGCTTCATAATTTCACCACAATATACTCCCAAGGAATGTAGGTCTCATTTTCGGATTTGACGAAAGCCCCGGCGACCATCTTGCATCAAAACATTGTATTAGCACTTGTTGGTTGATACTTTGAATATGTATTATGCGAGGCATGGCAAAAAAAATTGACTGAAATAGAATTTTCATAATCATGAAGGCTTCCACCGACCAAACAGAACAGAACAATGGCGGGCAGTGTCGGATTAAAGCGGAAGGGAGGGGCATACAATTGAGCAATCTCTGATTGCTTCCTTCCTGTGTTTTCCTTTTCAGACTCGACAAAAGGTCATACAGATAAGAAACTGGGTCATACAGATAAGAAACTGACCAAAATGGTTCAAGTGGAAGGAACTCTTGAAGACATGGATTCCTGCAACACGATGAAGGTGACAGGACCAGTGTCGAAGAGCCAGATCGCTCGATCGGGGTTAACTTATGATTACGAAACCTTGGACAAATCTATGGAAGTGTCCACGGCTGAGTTTTCATTTGGTCCTGGCCCATGAAAATGCCTTCCTCAACCTGGTCATGCTGTTTGAGGCCTGGACTGTCTGGTCGGTCCCTTCTAACACCTATTAATATTGGGACTAACGTATATGCCAAGACCTATGCCTAGCCCTGTAACGCAGTATGAATACTCATTACAACTAGGCCAAGTCTATCGACATCCAGTTGCGAGAACGTACAAGCCCTTGCATGGCTTGGCACAAGTATCAACTTGCGGTGGTGTACGTGGTTCTGGACTGGACCTGCTACGGATGACGCTTCCTCCTGTCCATGCTTTGAGTTCCAGACCACATATGCCAGTTGACCAACCTTTACAATAGCCAAGCACATGGCCAAACGTGAGGTCAACGAACACACCCTATCAGGCCCTGCTTCCAGTTCACTCTCAAGTTTCTAATCCTATCCTGGCTGCTATCCTCATGGGGATGAATCAACAGAGACAGGAAATGAAGGAACTTAGAGAGGCTATGACCAGTCAATCCCCGGTTGGTACTACACTTCTTCTGGTGTCACTGACCAGCCTAACCGACTGGAAGCTAATTCGACGGGTCTATCCCCTCCAACAGTCCCTACGGTAGGAACCCCGGAAGGATATGTAGGTGGATAGGGATCAATACAGAGATTCAGAATATATCGAACCTAACAATGTTGATACGGATGCACGCAAATACTAACAGTTAATTTCTGGGATCTATGACTTAATTCTGAATGTTCCGCTTCTGGTCGCACATGCGGGGGATATCAAGACGGAATCGAGAGAGTCAGCCCGGGTTAGGAGGTCAGTACAGACACTTCCGATCTCAACTACTATGCATTCTGTATGCGACTTATCCAAAGAACGTTAGCTCAACCTGCATCCTAGAGCTCGCTTCTGCCCTGTTCCCTGTGGTAAAGCCGATCATGTAATAAACATGATTCTCCATTCAGCTTCCTGTCTGCAGATGTTGATGGGAACTTTTGGTATTTGTGCCCAGCAGATACAAAGCCCCCTACTAATATCAATGTTCAGGCTGCCACACCTGAGGAAACTGCCCGCCATGGAGTAGCGATTATGAACCATCTGGACTGGTCTTAAAACCATTAAGGATGGATTTGTTTAGTTGACCGCGGCACAGAGTCAAGAACAACAACAGGAGGGTATTAACCTAGTTCTTGACTCTCAGAAGATAGCTTCCAGTGCTGTTGAAGACTTGCTGGTACATAATGCCTATATATCTTCTATGCTTGAAGCAGTAAACATGGTAAAGAGGAGACTGTTACAGACCTCAACAGCTCCATCTTTACTGTTTGGTTCTGACGTGGTGTCATGATATTATTATTAGACATGATGCTTCTAGAATATTGACGGAAGCTTGTTTACGTGGGTTAATCACCTCGATCTTTCTAGAAGATTATTCAGGCCTTCAATTATGTCCTATATGTCCTATAAGTCCTATATTTTTGTGGTTGTCCTATATTTTCCTATATTTCTGAAAAATGTCCTATATTTCCTATATTTTTGCCCTGGGTCTCTTTCAAATTTAGCCCAAAATTTATAATATACTCAATTTTCGAGAAGAGATAAACTCATTTTTTTTGCTCGCCGCTGGCGCGCAATTTATCTCTATACGCTCAATATTTCAGACTTTTTCATAGGTTAAAGACATAAAACTCAATATTTCAGACTTTTTCATAGTAAAAGATATGAAACTCAATATTTCAAACATTATATTCAAGTTTTTCATCGATATTGTAATAATGATACACACTAAAATATATGTAACTAAAGAATAGATACTGAAGCTGCTGTATTGTCTGTATTTCTCCATTCTTTGGAATCACCAGTGTGGTTTTATTATGCAACTGGGCAGAGGAACTTACAACAATAGGACATGCTAAGCACTTCTCCCCCCCCTCCCCACTTCCCCCAAAAAATGTACACAAAACTAAATTTCCATAAAGGTAGAACTCATTGGATTGGGCACCAACAGTGGTCCAATCACTGAGTGCCTAAGAGATCGGTCAGCTTTCCCAAATGCCTGTAGCGATCGTGAACAACAACAACACCAGGGTTAAACTTAATATTTTTAAGAATATCAGAAAAATGACAAAACTGAATTTTTCATAGGAAAACTCAATTTGAAAATTCGCCCAAAACTCCATTTTTGAGAATTTTTAATCGGGATTACCACGATTAATGACCCCTGTACTTGGTTTTCATGAGTATATTTCCAGTGTTTGTTGACTTCGCTTGTCACACAGCCTTGCTCTGATTTCCCACCATGGCATCCTCAGACGACGCTGACTATATGAAGTCTTTCGTGATGAATATGGTGGGTTATCAGAGAATGGCTTGTACCATACTTCTTTGTTTCTTTCAGGTAGGTAATCTGCTAATGTGCAACTAATGCCAAGTTGAAGATTGTCCTATATTTGTCCTATATTTTCAGTAAAATGTCCTATATCTGTCCTGTATTTTTAAGAAAAAAGTCCTATATTTTGTCCTATATTTCCACTGGAGACCAGTTGAAGGCCTGATTATTATAAATTGCATCTAGGCCAGTTGATGACGTAGTGCATATTCGAGAGGCTTATTGATTTGGTAGAATGTACTGGAATGCCACGTAGAATATAAATAGCCCGACAGTTAGTCATTCTGGAGGGAATTCAAGCGGCTTTTCTGTGGGTGCATTGTACTGTCTTACCTTTGTCTGAAATTACGGTCTGCTGGATTGTATATTACTGTGGCGCTGTGTTATCTACGTGATTGAACTGTCGGAGATTGGACATTTACTATAAACGGCTGAGCGGTGTTGGACTATCAAAATACAGAAACGTGATTTCTGCGCGTCGGCATGGACTGTGTAGAGATTTGCACGTTAAAACAGACTGAAATATACACCGGTATAGCATTGAACAGTAAGACTATATTTCTTATTTGTTGTATCAACCTTACTTAATTTGTATATGATTTTAGTATTGTAAATAAATATTTGATTGTTAACCCTTTCACCGATTATTCCCGGTGTACAGGGATAACGAGAGTGCATACCCATACGACCATACCCAGTAGACCAGGATAGCTTTAAACCTGTTGGCCATCACGATGGGTACAGCACTTTTATTTTTTTGCATTCGTTTTAACGGAAACCTATGAAACACTGTATAATTCTGGAAAGGCAAAACCTTGATTAATTTGATTCTCAAAATTGTTTGTTTGTTTCGCAAAAGAAATAAAGCAAAATTAGATGTTGAACGGAAAAAATCGGAGCGAAAAAATGCGTTTTTTCCTACATACCGTGTGACGGGCCTGTCGGCAGCAAGCCGCAAAAATGAAAAAGTCATCGAAAACCTCATCCTATCTCCTGTATTTTTGATGTTACACGACTGGTAAAGCGTGGTGAATATTCCCCAGATGATTAAAACTGCCAACGACGACCGGCAAAGTTTATTTCCATATTTTTACGAGTCTTGATCCACAAAGTTTGTCAACCAACTTTCTATTTCGCCCAAGATGGTTGCCGCCTGCGGACGACGAGCCAATCGGTATGCGTAAAATCGCTCAAGTGACCTCCATCCGCCAACAGATAAGAGGCGTGTAGACAGTGGCTGGAAAAATGGAATTACATCATTTTCAATCCAATCGTATCCTCCATTTTATTTTCGCCATCCGTCCCAGGTTATGTCATGTAAAGAAAGGGGAAAGCCCATGCTTTCCAATGAGAGGTCAAATGCGATCGAAAAAAGACGATATCTCCGTTGAATTTTGACGTTTTCAAGTCGAGAAAGCCGGGGAAAGCGCATTCTCATGAAGTAAAACCTAATTTTGTATGCTATTTTATTTATTTTGCTATAAAACTGCAGCAAATAACACCGGAGTGTTCATTGTGGAGACGGGGTCCCTATGTTTTTCTACAAATCTCAGACGCAAACACGATTTCTAACAATCCAAAGACAACATATACAAATTTTAACAGTTCTCAGGAAATTGATCGTCAGCAGGTCACTTTTGTCAGGGGAAATAATCGGCGAAAGGGTTAATCCTTGACTTCACAAAAGTTTTCTGTTACGTTTTTTCTATTATCGTTTATGACGTAACAGAAATTGGGGGCCTGCCCACGAGCATTGTTTACATTACAGCTTGCCAGCTGATCTGTTTTTGCAACATAGTTCTAAATTGATACATTGCCTGAATTTGTGAAGTCAGGGAGTAGTATATTATCAGCATGTCATTTGACCCAGCACAGTTTGCTTCAGAGCCTAGTCAGGAGGAATTTAATGAACTACGCAAAGAGGATTTGTTCGCGCTGTGTAAATGCCTACAAATTAAAGTCGCATAGACGCTGTAAGGGTGCAGAAGAGACCACAACGTTTACAGACGGTACTAGAAGACGGGGCACAGCCGAGATGGGTTTCTTCTCCCTAGAGATACGTCGATAAACCATGAAATCTGAGAGACTTGTGACCGGGTCGCAGAGGGTCGCAAAGAGTCGCCATCAGCTGTTTACAGACATTAATGAGGGGACAACGGTCGCAGATGCCATGGTAACGCAATATATACCCAAGTAGATGTTGTGATGGCCACGGAAGACGAGCTGTACGTGTTTTTGACCTGGAGAGGCGTTGTGAAGTTGTGTATCCACGGGTCGTGTCTATAGACGGGTCGCAGCAGCCGTTCTGTACCTACCTGTGAGAGGGAAGCAGACTGCATGGTGAGCTGACAAGTTAGGGTCAGGCTGCGACGACTGCGGGGTGAAGAAGACGACGGGCTGCCACATCTGTGGAGAGGCTCCAACGACTGGGTGTCATACATCGAGAGAGTGTTACAGTCGTAACGTGCCAACGACGGAAGAAGACGACTTGCGACCGGGTTGCAGAAGGTCGCAGACGACTTCCGACTGGGTTGTTACCGAGTCGCAGAATGTCGTATCGTGTGGAAAAAGGGCCAGCAACCAGGTCGCCCTTGGTTACGTGTGAGAGAAGAGGTGAAGGGCCAGCAGCCAGGCCTCCCTTATACACAGAAGAGAAGGGCCAGCAACCAGGCCGCCCTTATCGCATACCCATACATATTTATATCATAACTGTAACTGTAAAATTATATGCACACTCTCTTATATTATTTGTATATAACATCAACTTTATTTGCATACACTCTCCTAGTGTCTGTACATATATGTAAATATTATTACATCTCCTTAGACATTCTGTCTAAGCCACGCGGTTATTCCATTACCTGTAATCGCGTATACTATTTGTACAGAATATACCATAATAGACCTTTACGTCGGCGTCAGTCATCCTTGTAGGGTTGTGATCATCTCTTCAATCTCCGGATCTCTACTAGTGAAGGAGCTATCTACGGTGACGGCCAGAATGCCAGTGGGCAATCCCGGTTATCGGTTATTGATTTGTTTTTCGTAAACACCACGACTGGTCCTGCTCGTACACGTTATAGGAGGATCCTGTGTTCAATTGTCCTTGGTGGATTCAGCTCCACCCACGCAAAAAATTGCGCAGGTAAAAAGTCTGAAAAATTGATCTTAAAAATCATCAATAAAATGACTTATTTTTATACGCCCACCAAAAGGCGGACATATTATGTGATGGCGGTTTCTGTCCGTGTGTCCGACTGTCCGTCCGTCGTGTCCGGTCTATATTTGGAACAGTTTTCTATCTATAGTTCCAATTTCTGGTGAGTGGATACCCTACGGGGAGACGATGTGTCGCGTACCAAAATGAAGGTCGAGGTCAGAGGTCAAAGATCACTGGCCTAAAAAACAGGAAATCACTGAAGTGTTCGTGTCCGGTCTATATCTGTGAAAGTTTTCTATCCACAGTTGCAATTTTTTGTGAGTGGATACGCTAGGTGGAGACGATGTGTCGTTTACCAAAATTGAGGTCGAGCTCAGAGGTCAAAGGTCACTGTTGCCTAAAATCAGGAAATCATTGATCATTGACAGTTTTCTATCTACAGTTCTAATTTTTGGTGAGTGGATGCCCAAGGGGGGAACGATGTGTTGCATACCAAATGTAGGTCAAGGTCAGAAGTCAGAGGTCAAAGGTCAGTGTGACAGAAAAATCAGGAAATCATTAAAAATTTCTATTTTTTGTGAGTGGATTTAATAGAGGGAAACAAAGTGTTGCATACCAAAAAAAAGATCAAGGTTGAAGGTCAAAGGTCACTGTGACCCCAAAATCAGGAAATTATTAAAAATAACATTTTTTTTTGTCAGTAGATACATTCGGGGGACTCTTATGTGTCACCTACCAAAATGTAGGTCAAGGTTAAAGGTCAAGGTCACTGTGCCCTCAAAATCATGAAATTGTTAAAAATCATCATTTTTTGAGTACATTGAGAAATTACGGCGAGCCGTTTTGTCATGTACCAGAATTTAGATCCAGGTCAATAGTCAAGGTCACTGGGACCCCAGAATCAATGTCAAAGATCAGAGATCAGTGTGACCTGAAAATCAGGAAATCATTAAAAATTACTAATTTTTTGTGAGTAGATTCAATAGGGGGAAATGAAGTGCCGCATACCAAAAATTAGGTCAAGGTCAAAGGTCACTGTGACCCCAAAATCAAGAAGTTATTAGAAATAATGTTTTTTTTGTGTCAGTAAATACATTAAGGGGACACGGTGTCACATACCAAAATGTAGGTCAAAGGTCAAGGTCACTGTGACCCCAAAATCATGAAATTGTTCAAAATCATGGTTTTTGGTGTCCATTGAGAAATTACAGGGAGACGGTTTGTCCTGTATCAAAATTTAGGTCAAGATTAATACTCAAGGTTACTGTAAGTCCAGAATCAAGAAATCTTTGAAAATTATTTTTTTGTGTCCGTATAGATAGGGGGACATGATGTGTCACGTACCAAAATGTAGGTCAAGGCCGAACGTCAAGGTTACTGTGACCCCCAAAATCATGAAATTCACAAAAATCATGATTTTTTTGGTGATTTTTTTGATACATTGAGGGAAGACGATGTGTCGTGTACCAAAATTTAGGTCAAGGTCACTGTGACCCCAAAATCAGGAAATCATCCAAAATAATTTTTTTCTGCCAACAGATTAATTAGACGGACATGATGTGTTACATAACTATATGTGGGTCAGAGGTCAAGGTCACTGTGACCCCAAAATCAAGAAATCATTAAAAGTCACATTTTCATATGCCTGTCGAAGACGAGGTCATGTATTGCAATGTTGAGTTCTGTCCATTCATCCATTAACATTTGTTATCCATGCGATATCTCTAGTTTCAATATATGGATTGGTACCAAATTTTGAGTATACCTTACTCGCATGGCAAAGAGGAGCCATACATTTTGAGATCAATTTGTCAAGGTCAAGGTCACAGTCCCCCCCTCAAACTGAATCAAGTTTAGCTGACTGTGTCAGGTTCTCTCCCCTACATGTATATGTCATTTGTCCTGTGGAGTTGTCTCCCGTGTTTGGAACCGCTACATTTAGTTAAACTGTTGTGAAATAAAAACCATAGATTTACTAATTTAACAGGGAGAGGGGTCCTGTATGAACTCCATACCATAAACCCTTGTTCTTGAGTTAATAAAAATTAACTCAAGAACAAGGGTTTACTTCATCACTTTCTTCTTCCTTCTTGAAAAATTCTCTCGTCTGAAAGGAATCCATTTGCAGGAAAACTACTATTTTCTTGTCGATTTCAGTGTGGGATATGTGAGCTCTCGGTTCTTGTTTCAAGGTCAACTAGTTACCAAGAGTTAAGCTCATTTTAGTTTATTATTCAATATAAGATGTGATATACGTTAAATTCTCAGAAGCTCCAAATTGTTTACCTTTCTCTGGATTGCTAGCTACCAATTGGAATCAAGGCTATCAAACAACCTTCAAATTTGGACCAATGTAATTCCAGATATACGGGCGTATATTGAAGCCCCTTGGGCTCTTGTTATAATATGACGTCACTGTGAGATCATCATAGAGGCCATATTGAATTTTGTTACATTTTCTGGTAGCATTGGAATCAATGATATAGTGTGGCAATTTTCAGCTTCCTAGCCTCAAGGATAGCGAAAATAATGAAGCTATTGGAACGCTATCTATTTTTGTCTGGAACAGGGCGAAGCCCTATTCCCAGACTCTGTTGCCGTACAGCAAATTTGGCTGCTTGCCAACACTGGTACACGCACTATATCCGGCTGACCCCTGACCCAATAACTGCACAGAGCCGTCTGGCCAGCTTATGAGTGTGATTAGGCCAGCCAACGAGTGATGCGGTCAAAGGAACGAAAATCCGCAAGTTTACATTTTTTAACTCCGAAGGGATAAAACCAACCAAAAACGTTTGTATATTTAGATGAATTAGGCGAAGGCCTGTATTTTGACGGTATCGCCAGTCGTATCTTTTATCTTGTTTTGTTCACAGTGCTCGTGAATTAGTGGACTATGTTTTGGGTTTTTGAAGTCGGACATTCCCAGTCGGACATTCCCAGACCCCATATTCAACACATTGTGCCGTGCTGTCGGAGCAATGCGTCAAAATTTATTTTGTAAACTATGCACATGGTAACAAGGGTTTCCACCGCACCTCATGGTTTTCTTCTGGCGGGATTTTAGTGTCCGCATTGCCCGTGATGATAAGCAGACGTGTGAAGTGGACGACCGTCGACGTGGGGAAAAAACTTGGTTTGATTCATTGGTAAATACCAGACCATACTGTATTTACGTCCTTGAACTGAATCATTGTTTGTGTTGTTTACAGCCCATCATCGGACTCGCTTGCAACTTGAGCTGAAGGAAAACGTTTCGTCAGAATTCCTTTCTCAGCAACAACATTTACATTTCAGTGCTGGTAATGAGAAAATATTTGTCGCATAATTTGGTAATTAATTGAATTCTCATAACGAAGTTGGCCAACTTAGATTCAAAGTATTTTGGCCTATTTGTCAATTGTCCGTGCCAATTCGCTAAATCGTGATTGTGAATTTGGCCCGAATTTAATAGGTCTGGGTTGTACGATCGAGTTGAGCATACACTTGGAGTTCAGCACACTTGGAGTTGAGCCCACTTTGGAGTGGAGCACATTTGGAGCTGAAAACACGCTCGAAAGTTCTAAATTTAACTTGTAAGGCATGTGTAAATTAAATTTCTAAGAACGATGGGGATTTCTATTGACCAGTACAGACAACAAATTGGCATCCATTGCATAGTACGTGTATGAGGCACTCAGGTAAAGCTAGCAGCACTCATGCTTCCGATTGTGTATGCTTTTTTACATCACTGGATTTCAAAGGTCACAGTAAACTACAGGTTTTATAGTGAGGATGAAGCTTCCAGGTCTAACTGTTCTTATTTTGCCAGTTTATGGATTATGCAATTGTTTGTATTATTTGCCGGCTCTCATAACAACGGCAAATTACGTGGAAACAAATCCTGGGCCTCCTGCCCATATAATTAGCAGCACAAAGACTGTTCATGGTGGCTTTCATCAAGGAGCTCAAATATTCTCTGCGATGTCCAGAGGTAAACAGTGTATGGCAAACTGTATTTGTTTTCATGCCTTTGTAATGCTGAATAAAGAGATACAGGTAACTCATTTCACACAGCGAACTCTAGATCACTCCCGATTCTTGTAACCGCGAAAAGGCTTATTGCACCCTATCTCTTTTCATGTTATTGAGTACATATTTTGTCTTCCCTAACTCGAGTGCCCACTAGCAGGCAGGGGCAAATAACTCTTACGGTGACAATTCGGAAACTCCCGAAAATCGAAATAGATGTACACTATTCTGAAGCAACGAATCGATATTGCACATCCATTACTGTTCCAGACAATAGTACTCTTGAGTACTTTCATTTCATTGATAATATTTCCCCTTAGATGCGCTTTTGGGGGCCAGAGGGCATCACACGATCCAAAGTAATGGGCACCCCTTCTGATATTGTTCTGTATACCTCAAGTGATGGATGTGCCAAGTTTGGTGCTTTGGTCCAGCGTGTCACGATCTTTTTGCTAAGCCACCTCACTATTGTGGTTGACTGTTCTTTTGATTATTATTTCCGGGGCCTTGCTTGTTGAAACACAGGAGCTGTAAACAAATGAAACTTAATTCACCCTCTCCGTATGATATAATTTATTTCATGTGTGGCTTTCAGCGTATACCGGTATTTAAGCCATTCATAATCTGCATAGACGGACATTTTTATGCATTCCGTTCGTTAACAAGTAATATCAAGTTTTGCAGCTGGCGATCGCTGGTACAATAAATAAAATAAATAAGTTACAGCACATTCAGCTGTTGTATTATTTAAAAGGCTCGCGGAAAACAATCCACTGCTATATTCACAGCTGATAAAAAACATGTAAGCTTGGGCATTCCCGTGGTAACAGAGAGGTGTTTCCGTGCTCTGTTGCCGTTATCGCGGTGCTTCTGAGTGTATTCATATCTAGACATGCTGGCTGAATAGCGGCTCGTCAACACGTGTTTTGTTGTCCCGGCAGACTATCAAGGCTTGAATGGATATTATGGAGCTACATTTCGTCAGCAGTTGCGGTGCATGCAGACATAACGGGGGGTGGTAATTAGTCTAGTGATGTGGTGATTAGGCTGAAGCGGTACCGCAATAACACTGCGATAACTACATAGGCTTATTTGTGTTTTTAGCCGGCCTGTACTGTAAGTTAATAGCATGAAATTGACTTATAATATTTTCAATTTTCTTTGACAGATTAGGGGGAAAAAAGTGTTTTTTAAAAAGTTTTGAGTTGCGGGGATATTATTGGGTAGTATGGGTCACGGTTACCCTAAACAAACACATTTATATAGACCTAAGTGAATCACAATATGGACATTTTCCAATATAATTCACGGATGTTTATAGCAATGAACCCATTCACGAGATGTAAATTCCTTCCCTTACAGAAAATTAAGATTGCGGAGAGATTGCGGAGTTAGCTTGCGGTAGCTTACAATATTAATGTTAGCTACCAATAAGATCCCATTTGAAACATTGGGAGCTCACGCTAGCTCCTGATAAGGCCGACAAGTGATGGCTCCCCGCAACCTAGCGCAAGCTTGCGCCAGTTCCCCATTGTAGCTCCCTGCGAGCTCGCGCCAGCTCCCCATTCCTGCTCCGTGCGAGCTTGTGCTAGCTCCCCGCGAGCTTGCGATACCTCCCCGCGAGCTCGCGATAGCTCACCGCAACCTTGCGCTAGCTCCCCACAAGCTGCTACCTTGCTGGGAGCTACCGATAAGCTCCCATTTGAAACATTGCTAGTTTGCGGCTGTCCATGGTAGCCAGCGCTAGTTAACGAAGATCCAGAGTCGTAGGTTGGTAGGTTGCGCAAGCTAGCGGTAGGTGGTGCAAGCTAGTGGTAGGTTGCGCAAACCAGCGACCTATCAAACTTGATCCACAAAATTAGTGACCCTGGTTCAGCCTACAATTTCACAAATTCATGATGTAGGTCAAGATCAGAACAAAGACAGGGTGAGCATACATGTACTATATATACACCAGCTATTTGAAAACATGCAGAACGAATTAGGGGAAAAGATCTGAATTTTGCAAAAAGGTAGATTAACTATCCAATAAAATTAAAAGTTTTATAGCTAACTGAGGTTAACCATGGGTTAACTGAATAATGACCATCCATTTATTTTTCTTAAGAAATAGCCTACTGGTATCAAATGAATCCAAATTGAATTCCTGTTCATCTTTAAGAAATAACATGAGGTGAGTTTTAGTGGATTACTAAATGCATTATATGCCTTTTACTCTAGACCATGACCGGTCTAATTTAGAAAATTCATAATTAAACCCTCTCCTACTCTCACTATGTTCACTTCAGGCTATGATTGCCTGATTATTTAAAAGAGTATGTACACCAGAAACTAATGAAACAGCATGAAATGGCTCTCCCTTATATATACATCCATTGAACTGAGATGTATAACAGCTTCTTCCTCCAATTTTTCAAATGCTGACTGCATCACACACCATCCCTCCCCATTCAAAAGTAGTCCATTTTCAGGGCAGGAAATACCAAGGATAAAAGGGCACTAATCCCATATCTAAAGGAACTATCATTCACAAGAATGTTAAAAGATAAGTAAGTATCTGTAGCAATGTAGAGAACAGATTATTTGGCCTTGTGTGGAAGGGAACTTTGGAATTTTATTATGTATTCCTACACATTGTTCATGAGACTGACCCAGATTTTCCAGATGTTGGTTTAAGGAAGGCCTAGCTGGACAGGAATAGTAATGGTGTGGAATCTCAAGAGTACAGAGACTATCAAATATCTCAAAGTTGCGATAGCTCCAGCAAACTTGCGCTACCTCTCGCGAGCTAGCAGGTTTGAAACTCTGTGATGATGCTAGGTAGCGCAAACTTGCGGTGAGTACTAGAAACAATCTATGATATTGAACGCGAGGTAGCGGATATCTCATGCGAGTTAACGGGTATCTCCCGCTGGCTCTCGCGATCTGCTGGTTAGCTCGCACTAGTTCGCGCAAGGTAGTGGATAGCTCGCGCAAGGTAGCGGATAGCTCGCACAAGTTAACATATGAGCCCGGGAGCTTAGCGGGAGCTCCCCGCAACCTTAAATTTCTGTAAGGGTTGTGCCTCGAGCTGCCTTTGGGAAGAATAAAATATCTATGAAGTACAAATTATATTTCTAGAAAAGATTGAAAAGCCATCCACATATGAGAAGTTATGTGCTTCATCTACATTTATTGGTTGAATTTATACAGCGAAACATTTTTTTAAAGTTTACCTATTTTGGCCGAAGGGTATTGTTTGTTGTCTTCATGTACGTCTGTCGTAGCGTCCGTCCGTCATGATGTCCGTCACAGCTTCCTCGTTACCAAAATTCCTTTAGAATGACTTACTCTAGTCACACCAAAATGGTAGTGCACATTCATATGCTCATGACCCAGAACCTTATTAAATCTGGATCCGATTGGGTGGAAACTTTGGTGGCCATCTCTAATTTACGCGAAACCATTAATCTTGTATATCTCTGATACGATTTCGTTGTTCAGTATGAAACTTCGTTTTGATCATCGATATATCAAGAAACTTTAAAGGAATGACCAAACCAGTTTCCCTGATTGGGTAGAAACCTTTGCGGCCATCTTTAATTTATGCAAAATCTTTAATGATGTATATCTCTGATATCATTTAAGGTCAATTCCACGTCACTCACATTACACTTTTAGTCTTTTTCATAAAGAAATTACTTGTCAATCTTCAAGTCGTCAATTTTAAGTGGACACGCTGTATGCAGGCAGCCCTGGCCACAATGTACACCAACAAATAAATATTGTTCAAATTTGTATGAAGGCCTGTATCCTATAGTGGATAGCTCGCGCAAGGTAGCGGATAGCTCGCACAAGTTAACATATGAGCCCGGGAGCTTAGCGGGAGCTCCCCGCAACCTTAAATTTCTGTAAGGGTTGTGCCTCGAGCTGTCTTTGGGAAGAATAAAATATCTATGAAGTACAAATTATATTTCTAGAAAAGATTGAAAAGCCATCCACATATGAGAAGTTATGTGCTTCATCTACATTTATTGGTTGAATTTATACAATGAAACATTTTTTTTTAAGTTTACCTATTTTGGCCGAAGGGTATTGTTTGTTGTCTTCATGTACGTCTGTCGTAGCGTCCGTCCGTCATGATGTCCGTCACAGCTTTCTCGTTACCAAAATTCCTTTAGAATGACTTACTCTAGTCACACCAAAATGGTAGTGCACATTCATATGCTCATGACCCAGAACCTTATTAGAGCATTTCCACAAAGTGGATGCTCTTATGTTTTCATGAGAAACGGCTCCGCCGGACCCGCCACCGCCGCCGCGACTTTAAACGTGAATATCTCTGAAACCGTTAAATATTTTCGGGTCAGACTTGGTGTACTATCTCCTTAGGCCTGGGAAATTTGTCTGGTTGTGTTTCGATACCCGCTGCTCACCACTAGGTGGCGTTGTAGTCAGAGCATAGGTAAACCTTTCTCTGACGATTTCGTCTGAACGGCTTGTCTGATTTCTTTGAAATTTTATTACAATGGTCTTGAAGGATAGTCAATGTGCTGAAAAGGTTTTGGTGTAGCTGGCATAATTATAAAGGCAAGTTTTTTGTGTCTCAAAAAAAAAAGTTTTTTGTGAAATGAAAATTCACCAATTCGCTTGGAGAAATATTTAAAAACTGGATTGCTGACATAATAATTCCCTTTCGGTGCGAATCAAATTGCCATTTAAATGAAAAATCTCATTTATCTGACTTAACGTCAAAACCTCCATAACCATTATCACGATTAAAGTTTTTTCCATTAAACTTATTCTCCCTGGGGCTTTAGATTTCACCCGCTTGTTTTTCGTGGCATTTGATCATCACTAGATGGCGCTATAGACATGAATGCAGGTGAACATGTGTAACATCATATCTTCTGAACAACGTGTTTGATTTCCATGAAATTTGGGTATAATGATCTTGCAAGATAGGCAAAGAACTGACAAGATTTTGGTGGTGTTGGCGAATCATGGAGACGCACTTTTGCATCTCAAAATAAGATTTTGTTTTCACAAAAATGAAAATTT
The DNA here is from genome assembly GCA_036873755.1 of Hanleya hanleyi. Classification (NCBI taxonomy): domain Eukaryota; kingdom Metazoa; phylum Mollusca; class Polyplacophora; order Lepidopleurida; family Hanleyidae; genus Hanleya; species Hanleya hanleyi. The sequence continues at coordinate 66,576 of JAVTVY010024762.1, forward strand.
GCTTCTTAATTAGGGAAAGTAATTCTATTTTGCTGAACATGAATGTAACGTTCCCAGTGTTATAATTCACATCCCTTGTATGGCCAAATGGCCATTTTTTTAAATATATGAAATTCTCATGACTTGAGTCCAATATCTATACATTCCCCAGGTCACATCTGAGGAGTTTGCTTCATCATGTAGGTTCGTGATATTGTTCATCATTGGGTGGAACTATAGACAGTAAACTTATTGGTGTTTCAACTGTTCATGAAGTTTATTATTGTCAGACAGACGAAGGATTTCAAAGGACTGAAAGTTATTTGTTCTTTTTTGATTGAAATTGAAGGCCCACCTCTCATACGGATTTTGTAGCCCATCAACATAATGCTTGATTTATATCTCATTATACATTCTTTTTTACAATTACTAATTTTATTAACATGTTTTAAAAATGGATTGTAAGGACACTGGTGCTGTTATTGCTGGCATAATCATGTGGCACAGGGTAAAGTCAGCTAAATATATCTAAATCAAGGCTACATCAACCCCTGTTTACACACATAACTAAAATACAGTCCGAGAAAATATGCTGCCATGAGTGTCTGGTTAGTATGGAGAAAGGATTCAAGTGAGCTTGAAGTCCGACCATTTTTGTCAAATAGACATACTGTAAAACTGCTATTCTGCTTTACCTTTCAGGCCTTATATAATAGGACTGTATGTTGATCATTCAGGTAATAAGACCTGTAATTGTTGACTTATTGCATAATGCACTTTACATAAGTGGACTAGTAGACTTTGTGTCAACAAAGTAAACACTTCATTTCCAAAATCAGTGCTATTTCTCTTTCCATTACTGACATAGCCCTGGGCTTCCAGATTTCTGGGGATGCATTCTTGCCAATTTTCAATGAATAAAATCACAAATTATCACTCAGTTAATGGCACAATTTTTTTGTTTTATGTGGAGGTCCCCAGAATTTATTTGAAACTCGAGATGTGACATTGCACATACATGTACCATTGCATTTTGACAGCATAGTTACCAATGTTGATAATTATTTTTTGAACTGAAAAAGTAGAAAGATTTTTGAAGTGGAACTTCTACATACCTGCTATATGGCACATCCCACCTGGGAAATTTTTATAAGTATATTGAAGTAACCCATTGGAACCACTGATGATTTTCCAATAATAGAGAAGAAAATCAACTCAGAGTAGACAAATTTCATTCTGTATAGTTCCCTATTAGTTATATACAAGGCATAAGGCATATACAAGGCATAATGTGATCTTAGCCAATACACATTGATGAATAGAATTAAAGCCATTAAATTATGTCAGTCAGGTGGGACGGATATTAAAATGCTGTCATTTTCAGAAATTGTTAAGCGATAAACCTGACGGCGATCAACAAATGGTGTGATTCAGGTGATACAATACACACTCTAATTGATGAAAACAATACATAATCTGGTTATCTGGCAAGAACTAAGTAAACTGTGCACAAATGAATAAAGTATGGTGATAAAGTGGGTATATACCTACATTGAATACATGACATGAAGTTTGGATAAGACTTGTCATTTTAAGATAATATAGGTATAATTTTTTTGGCAATCCACATCAGAATTGATGAAAACCTACAAATGTTGTAACTCGCATGTTTCATAATTGTATATTCTCATGCGAGTTACAACATTTGTGGAGTGTGTATTGTAACACCTGAATCTCACCATTAAAGTTCAATAATGTTCACTCTCAGACCGTCTCTAGTAACTAATAAGGGCTGTCAATCTGTACATGCATATTAACAAGAGATGGTTCAAATTATAGTTTATTTTCCTGTGAAATTGGATAGATAAAATGCATAAGAAAATTAACAAATGAATGATCCTTACTGTATGGTGTTAAATTAACTATTTTCGTCTGAATTTGCACAGGTTGAAAACAATAACTGTCCAATTATAAAAATAGTAGGTGATGTTCAATTTGACCTGCGATTTTTCTTTGAAGAAAAGAAAAACAGCAAGTCATCAAAAGTTTTCTATTTCGGACCCTGAATGGATCAGAAGCCTAATTAATGAAATTGACTGACCTTCACCTGTTTTATCGAGGTCAAATTTAGCACAAGCAATAAATTTTAAAGGAGGGAAGATGAGCTCTCCAAATTCATCATACTTGTGCAATTGGTGACTGACTAGAAGCCTATCCCATTTGACTGGACCTATTTTCTCTAGGTTATATACTAAATATATTATGATATAACATGAAATATAGCTAGGCATTCTAAATTGATACCACATATATGCATCTGATGATGGACCTGAACTCTTTGAATATGACTGATGTTGACCTATTTTCTCAAGGTCAAAAACTGTCACATGTTAACTGCCAACATACACTCCAAATCTAACATTGTCATAATTTTGTTGTGGCTGTGGTTGTCTTCCAGAACAATTTAACGAATTTTGCACTTGTTCCAACAGCTTCATGCTTCAACAGTAACTTAAACCATGCTGTATCGGCTGAGTTGTTGAAACACCCTCCAATTCCTAGCTCTGACATACTGCATCACTGTCGAAATATGGGTACCATGACAGAGTGATAGATCACAAAGCCAGTGAAGGTTCCTGATTTACATTGAATGTCCTTATTGCCTAAGTAATATTAGCAGCATTTTACAACAACAACAATTCACTGACTTACAGTGAAAAATTATAGTGAGAGGTATTTATTTTTTGTTCTTTGGCATTTTTATTTGCTGGCATTGTTTCAGATAGAGTACAACAGCCTAATTCATACAATCAGAAATAAAAAGGGGGTTAAAGTCTTTATGTTCAAACTTTCATAGGAAATATAAAAGTGGCAATTTGAAATTTTATTTTATTCATTTTTTTAATGTCGGTGGGTCCATGAAATGCAAAATAAAGTTGGTATTGCCTCACACTGGGTTTCGCCCATTGGTGAAGAAATCCCTTCTCCGAGGCACTTCTACCAGGGATGATTCATGATTGCTCATCCTCCAGGAGTATGTGCCCCACCCTCTGTCTCATCCTACAAAAAATTTGCCACCCATAATAAGGGGTATTCCCAAATTGGGGAGATCTAAAGCCCTGTGGGTACCAAATTATGTGTCACAAAATTATCTGGGGAAATGCTCTTTGCCCGTGTTTCACACGAGCTTTAATTGAATCTGGATCCGATTGGGTGGAAACTTTGGTGGCCATCTCTAATTTACGCGAAACCATTAATCTTGTGTATCTCTGATACCATTTCGCTGTTCAGTATGAAACTTCGTTTTGATCATCGATATATCAAGAAACTTTAAAGGAATGACCAAACCAGTTTCCCTGATTGGGTGTAAACCTTTGCGGCCATCTTTAATTTATGCAAAATCTTTAATGATGTATATCTCTGATACCATTTAAGGTCAATTCCACGTCACTCACATTACACTTTTAGTCTTTTTCATAAAGAAATTACTTGTCAATCTTCAAGTCGTCAATTTTAAGTGGACACACTGTGCATGCAGGCAGCCCTGGCCACAATGTACACCAACAAATAAATATTGTTCAAATTTGTATGAAGGCCTGTATCCAAGTAAAGTTTTAGCACTCGTCACTCACGTTACACGGAAAAGGACATGAAAATTTTATTACCAACTTTATTCTTGAAATTAGCTCTGGCTTTAATTTTCCATAAACAAACTACCATTTCCATAATTAGGCAGCCACCTCATCTAAGCAGCAGTAACATTATTAAGTCAACATTACAGGTGTATTAACTGGCATTAGCACCAAACAACAAGAAACTTGCGTCACTCACCTTACCGTACAATTCAATGGACCTCAGTAAGAAGATTTATTGTTTTTTGTTCAGAAATAACATTTCGAACAACAAAACCAAGTGATTGTTTTCAGATTACAATATGATGGGAGGATTTGAAGTCCCATTGATCATGTTGAAATTCATTTCCAGTGATTATTCCCAGTTAATTATGTCATGTATTGATACATTCCGTCTTATAACATTACCAAAACCTCTGATAAATAGCGCATATGTTTGGATTATGGCATTTACACAAGTTATCAAGCTATAGGAGAAATGATACTCCTGTAATGATCAATGATTCTTTAATACATGTAAATAGCGATCTGTTGTTTAATGAAATCTCTTTGAATCTGAAATTATTACAATTGAGTAATGTAGCTCTGTCTATTCAATGCAGTTCTGAAATGTGAAATATACACATCTGTTTGCAGGGACTGGGTTGCTCAACTTCCTAATAATTTGTTACATGGTGTAGTAAACAGTGGGTCTCAGATTTGACCATCTACTGCCTACTGTAACTGATACTCCCTATGTTCACCTAAGGTACATGTACCCCTAATATGGTTTTGCATTTAGCAGTTCGCAGGGCTCGAAATTGCCACAAGCCCGGCAGCCCGTGGCTGATGAATTTAGAACTTGTCTGGTTGAATATAGTTCTAAAGCTAGCTAACCAGCCCCACTATAATTAAAGAATTTCACCTTTGTATAATGAAATATACTAGCCCGATGATGGTTTGGTAAAGTTTTATGGTAAATTCATGCCCTGGTTCGGAACTAACCCTAAGTTTGATTCCCCATGTTTGACTATTTGCTGCCTTAACATTTCTTCGAAAAGTACTGAAAAGTTTACCTGCTGCTTACTACAACTGATACTTCCTGTATTCACCTCAGGGAACCCTACCACAGCTTTGTGTATAGCGGTTCGGAAGTAACCCTAAGTTTGATTCCCCATGATATTTGCAGCCCATATACTGTTTCTAAGGAAATGCTGAAAATATGCTTATAGTGTCTACTAAAATTTGAGTTTCGATAATACTCTTTTAGCGATAGTGATGTTGATCTTGTGACCACCCTATATAGGAAATACAACTTCTGTCTATTTCATATGGCTATCTCAGCCCAAACAGCAATTCTAGTATCAGACGTAGTTTTTCTCTTGGTATCTATTCATGTACCAACTTCAAGTGCCTCTTCTAATGATTCCTTATTTTGTGTGATATTTTTAGTTCATTAGATCAAAGAACTGTTTGACTCGACATATATATACATTCTTTCTTATGTTTCTGTATTAATATTATTTGAAACCCCTCTTCATGCTCTTGGACATACTATCATTTTGGCATCAAAAAATCTGTTCCGGACATGGACTTTATTAGCCTCATACTATACACTCTTAGGAGGTCTTACATTGTTCTGGATTCATTCAGTTCTGTCAAGTTGTTTGTAGCCACCAGGAAGGTACATGTGGTGGTTCGATCTGCAAGGCCTCCGAGAACGAAATGTTCTACACCTCTATTATTGCACCAGTTGCAATTGATGACATCAGTGATTTCAGCCATCTCCTGTCGCTCACATTACATATTACATGTTGCACGTTATATACATGTTACATTGTCACTCACGTTACCAACTTCAGTGAGCTCACTAGCATTAAGTGTTAAGTGTATGATCATAATTCTTTGTTCCATGTTGCTTCTGATACCGTATGAAACTATAAATCATTGATACATCAAGAAACTTAGTTAATGACAACCAGTTTCTCTGATTACATGGATTAGGTGGAAAACTTGATTGCCATCATGCAATATCTATACCTCTGTATACATCATCAATACATCAAGATAACAAATGAATGACAGAATCGTTTTCTCTGATTGGACGGAAAACTTGGCAGCCATTTTCAATTTATGTAAAATCATTGGTGATCTACTGTAAAATATGAAACTTTCGCGATTTTTCAATTTTAAAAAATTCGCGACATGAAACTTTCGCGATTTTCTCTGTGCCAGAAAAAAAATAATTTACAAATATATCATACTAATAATCATGGGAAATACATACCGGAGGCGGAAAAATCAGCAAAGCCACGTGTATTCACATGTGGGTGCGCTCAGTGTGGTCGTTTCACAGTACCAACACGAGTCTAACAAAAGGCGGCGTGAACTGTATGAAGATACAGTTACTGATATTCAAACAGCGGTTTCCTGACTGTTAGGAGCAGATTATTCCAATCCTGCTGTTTCAGCCTTAAAAGGAATTCCGGCAGTTAAACAAACCCTATATCGCGAGTTATCATGCAGGTAGTTGCCATTTTAACTCCGTTAAAGTAAATAAATACTGCACAAGAGAGCTCCAGCCGTTAGATCTCAGCGGGTGTGGAGCTTTCAAAGCCGTCCTACAGGAGTTCAAAACGGCCGGCATCAAGGCGGCATACGAGGACACTGACGATCGTTTCTAGTATTACACTTGCTTCACATATGCAAGTCTTAGGACTAATTCAGCAGAATTAATTTACTAGTATACTCGTATATTAAACTGTATCCACTGCTTTCATGGCTTTAAAGAGTCGCTTCTGATTAGGGCTTAGGTGGGGAGACCATTAAAACTGTGCTAATGACGAAAATAATTGCTTTCATGTCCTTTCTCTGTCGATGTTGTTGTTGCGTTCTTGCCTTCGCCATTGTCATATGAACATATTTCTTTCGCGTGCATGAAACTTTCGCGATTTATTTCAATCGCGAAAATCGCGAAAGTTTCATGCACGCGAAAGAAACATGTTTTACAGTATATATTCTTGGATACTGTTCAAGTGTTCAGTGTGATACTTGGTTTACATCATCGATACATCAACACGGATTCTTGTTGCTTCAGGGCAATGTGCTGAGAAGCAACAGGAACTTGATAATGTGATGTCTAGCACTGTAATATCACTTGTCTTTATTGCTCAATGTGAGCGTCCTGTCTGTGTCTTGGGTGCTGTCCTCAATGTTTTATAGGGTGGATGGAGTGTCTGGTTCCATGCTGCTTCAAAGATTTCTTCTTTGAAATAGCAGAAACGCAACTTGGCTGGGTGGTGCTTAGTTGGTTCGTAGCGATATAGCTGAAATATTGTTGAAAGTGACGCTAAATTCTATTGACTCACTCACTCTTACATCAAGTGACAAATAATGACTGCCGGTTTCTCTGATTGGACAGAAAACTTAGGGGCCATTTTAAATTGCATAATCTTTGATAAGCTGTAGACTGTCGCTTGACTCTGTTCCTGATGTCTTCAAAGTAGTGTGGTTCAAATTGAATATATTATGAATGGCTGGTGCTCAGAGCTGAGGGGTTTTCAGATGTGCAGCTTCATATTAAACCTGTGAAATGGGTATGCCTAATCAACTCTGCTGACTTACATGTACTTGTAATTCTAAAACACTATAAATGTTTGCTTCAGCCTCTATTACAGGCATGAGGGGGAACATGGCCGGGCGTAGAGGAGAGCCCATGAGATACGATCGTGAGAAGGATCGCGATCGAGAAAGGGAGCGTGAGAGGGAGAGAAGAGAGCGGCCTCGTCTGCCTAGGAAGAGGTCAAGGTCACCTCCTGTTCGTCGCTCGAGGTCACCACCTGTGCGACCCAGAAGTCCCACCAGGCGGCGCCCCGTTCGTGCTGCTCCGCGATATGTCGTGCAAATTCCTAAGCTATCGTTTGATGTGTATGTATAGTAATCTCTCCAATAATTCAAAGAGCTAAATGAAGACAGATGTAGATATTAAACAGTATGTTATTTGCGCTGAAAACTTACCTCACTTCCACTCTTTGCATTTCTTGTTTCACATGAAATCATCTAGTAAGAATTTTGAATAACACAGTTCTCTCCCCTGCTAGTCACCTGACTGCTCACTTACCCATAATTCCTCCTTGTTTCCTACTGCAAGTGGGTCAGGAAGTCCTTTTGTTCAGCTCCGTGAAAATTGCCTATTTCTAGCGAAATCACTAGCAGTTGGATTACCTCAGACGTCAGATATTCTTCGAGAAGTTCTTTGGGAGGTATTCTTTACGTTATCAGCAAAATTATGGCTCAAAATATGTCTCAAATGTCATGTATGTCTTGTGGTGGTGACAATTAAGCCTGTATATGACCTCCATTCCACGTGTCCCCAATGTCGCCAGGGAAGAGTATGTACCTGGGATACCGCCTGTGAGGTATGTATTGTGTGGGCGCCCGGCATATTTCAAGTATATCTGGCCGGTTCACTGGCAGCTAAAAAAAGGAAAATAAAGCCGTTGTGTCTACCAATCTCGCCAGTGAGACGTATGTAGCTATGTCTCCTCGATCTAGCGTGGTCGAGGAGACTAGGGGGTTTGTTGATTCACCAGCTCGGCCTACTCTAGTCAGTTTGTTGAACGTAAATAAAGATAAACAAACACCCCCTTCCGCTCACGATTCTTTCATTTCAGACCTGGCGAAGGGTCAATCAGGTAAGCAGTCATTCGTTTTTGAGGCGAGCGATCGCTCGCGCGCATCATCGCTCGCGCGCATCATCGCTCGCGCGCATCATCGCTCGCCTAATTTCATTTCAAGGCACGCGATTGATCGCGCACCTAGAGAAGTCCTGCTCCCCAAAAACCCAATGCGTATATTTTGAAAATACAACTCGATAATTCATCACGCATCAGGCCTTAAAATTTGAAAAATTTACTTAACCTGAAAATAGGTTATGTGAAATTGACCCTAGGTAACCCATAGTTCGTTCCCCCATTTCTGAACTGCATAACCTATAGGTTATCCAAATAGGTTAAGCAGATAGGTTATGCCAATGATTTGGTTTTTGACTGGAGTTCATTCAATGAAAATTGCTGTTGCTATCTACGCCGACATATTGATTTTGCATGTGATAATAATCTCGTTCCCATAGCCGGCCCTAATCTAGCCCCTCTCAATATGGGACGCTGCCGTTGGCTTCCGGTGCCCTTGCTGGCAAAAAAAAATCATTACCCGGTGACCAATTTTCGTCATTATCACGTGTTGCATAGAGAGTCCAATTTTGTGTGGCTGGCAGACTTTTATCATTGGAATTGTGACCTCTATTTCTAAAATATTATCTCAAATTAAATTTTCATATACACGTTTTAATCTTGAAACAGTTGAACGTAAAGTTTATCCGTCATTCACTTTCGTTTCCGTCTGTCGGCATCATGCAGGTTCCGGGCCGTACACTTATGGTATTGCGTCTTGGTTAGGGCCCCATAACCAGGACACAACGCGCAGTCAGGTGAGAGGAAGTTGAGAAACATTTTTTACACAGTGAAACTGACCTTACTGACATATGCGTTCGTGTGCAAACACGGATTAACAAGTGAAGAAATTAAAACAATAGCACAGTTCATTTCCCGCCTAATCACCCACGCCAGCACTCAATCACAATAGATCTCTTCTTTACTTAGCTAGCTACTGTAAAGATCGTGTGTAAAGCTCCAGCGTATTACGGAAGGATTTTACGTTTACAACGAGTGATAACATCATCTACAAGTCTACAAAGCAACGAAAAGATCAAGTTGGGAAGTATTCTTGTGTATATCTGTCGATAAAATAATGGCCTCTATGTTCTGTTCCGTCTGTGGGAAGTCTAAATCAACGACCGACTTACATTCTGTTTGTCTTGCGTGTCGAGGCAATATTGCTTGTGATTGTACCCATAGATGTCAGGAGTGTCAACAATGGCCCGATGATTTATTTCAAGATTTAATGACCGGGTCTCGTGCGGGTTCCCTTCCCCCTGGTTTAATGTCGGAGACTAATATCATGACTCCGCCCTCCCATTTTATTGAAAATGGGACGGCGAAGAAGCCTGCATCGATTGGCAGTCCTTGGATGGGCCCTTTACGTTCTTTATTAGATAAAGGTATTGCGCCAAGCACTAGTACTTTTGTTTCTGATCTGTCCACAGGTAAAAGGAAGAAACAGGTAAAAGTATGGGGTCCGTCCTAGATGAAGGTACGGGAGAGTCAGCCGAGGTCACAGTGGAACTAGATCTTCCCGAAAGTGTGTCCCCCATGGAAATCGAGACGAATCCGAGATGAGGACCACTTTGACTCCGGGCATAAACACTGGTGACGTTGTAAGTACGCCCGTATGTGCTGTTGGGAATGATATCACTGGGGGGACTCCCGCTGGGAATACCCCGATATCTAATAATTCCCAGGTGTCGTTTGTTGGTCGTCAACCAATTTCGACACTCCCTGTTGCTCCAGGGGCAGCCTTAGGCATGGTAAGTGGTGCTGTAAATAACTATGGTGTAATACCAGGTATAGTTAATTTCAGCACAGCAGACAATACCTCTGGTGGATATAGAGACAATGTATCCATGGTCTTACCAGGAGTAAACTCCACGACCTTACGTAATACCCCAGTCACGGGAGTTATCACGCAAGGCCGGGTAGGATTAAATCCCTTGCAATTGAACACCTCTGGGTTGACAAACGCAGGGGATCGAGGTCATTGTTCTGCAGGAACAATGCCAGTTTCACACTTAATACCTCAGAGTGTTAATAGAAACAATACGGCATTGTTCCAGTCACAACAGGGTATGACTGAGAATGGTTCTGGGTCGGGTGTCATAAACCCATATAGGGCTCATTATCAACTTCCTGTCAGCCAATTCCGGTCGCCTGCGGGTTCCGGTATGGTTAACTCCGGGATTCCGGTTAGGACTTTTCGTCCTTCCGGTCCCACTATAAGGAGGCCTGTTGTGACAAACCCCGGTGGGTTGAGACTTCCGGTTCGTCCGGAAATGCAGTGGGCTAGGCCTATTGCATCCCCTTATAGGCGGGTCTCTAATAGTCCACAAATCAATACGGGAGTTCCGGTTATTGATGGTTCTCTGTCTGCTGTTATTCTGCAAAGAATGGAACAACAGGCAGCTGAACTAGATCAGTTCCGGCGACTCTTGACTTCCGCTTCCGGTACTGTTCAGGTTCCATCTCCGGTTCCGACACAGCTTCCGGTAGTATCGTCTGATCCGATTGATTTGTCTACTGACCCATCGATGAGACGTCAGGGGGTCGCGCAACGTCAATCCATTGAGGATAATGACAGTGATCATGATCCGGAGCGACGTTCATATTCAGAGGTACTAGAAGCTCTGTACGAGTTGTACCCTAATATGTCACGACCCCCACCGCCGACATCCTCTCGCCTATATACTATGGCAGAGGCTCCGTCGACAACTACCATGCAGACGTCGTCACTTCCTGCGTCAGATGCCATTCATGGTTTATGTTCCGTTCTTGATATGGTTTTAGCCCAGCCTAAAACAATGCAGGAACGTATTACAAGAACGGGAAAACGTGCACTCTTTAGACCGGCTTCCGCTTCGGCACCACTTCCGGTGGAGAAGCCCACGTCTAGAGCGTACGGAATTCATGATTCGGCATATGACTTTAAGGCCGCGGAACCGGAACCTGATCTTGCAGACATATGTAAAGGCAACAAGGTCCCTTCCAAGGTCTTGATCCCGCTAACTGATAAGCAGTCTTCTACTATTGAAGAAGCTGCGCGGCAGGGGGTAGCCATAGCCTCTCACATGGACTGGTTTCTAACGGCCATATCCACTGTGTTGAGCAGGTTGTCGCGTTCGCAGTTAGCAGCCAGTAGTAGTCCTGAGCTACAATTACTGGCGGATCTTCAGAACGTGGCTGCTAAAGCTAATGCTGATGCAATGGCTTTAGCCGCGTTCAATGCTGCGATGGTTGTTCATCTGAGACGACAAGCTTACTTGTCTTCCGTTGTCAACCATGCTCCTGATATAGTCATTCGTACTTTGAAGGAGCAATCGCCAGCATCTTCGCTGTTGTTTAATGGCATTATACCGTCTCTAAGGGATACGGTGGAGAAGGCTAAGCCTAATCCTCCGCCTAGAGCGGGTGGTATGGGGACAGGAAAACGTATTTCTACGGACACTTCCGGTCCACCAGCCAAGCAACCTAGGCCGACTACTTCCGCTTCCGGTCCAAGGGAAGTCTCAAGCGGCGGGTCGCATGCCACAACAGCAAGGCCAGACCAATCCCAACTATAAAGGTAAAGGGAAAGGTCGTGGCAAAAAGCAGCAGGGCCGGTGACGATTCGGGCCATGTCAATCTCATGACATGGCGGGACCACAAATTGCCTCAACTTCCGGTCCCGCCGAAATCCAGTCTCCCGGTCGGGGGACGACTTCAAGGATTTTGGCGGAATTGGCAAACACTGGGGATGGATCCGTGGGTAATCCGTACTATTCGATACGGTTACCCCCTAGAATTTACTATAGATCCACCCCTTACTGCTGCTCCCAAGCCCTCCCGTATACCTATACGGAAGGCACACCTTCTGGTAACACAGGCATCTGTGGACAAACTTATCCAGAAGCATGCAGTAATAGAACTTCCGGTCCACGACCGGTCCCCCGGGTTCTATTCTCCGGTCTTCCTTGTGCCAAAGAAGGATACACCGGAAATGCGCATGATAATAAATCTGCGCAGGCTGAACAAGGACTTCCTGATGAAAACCCCTCACTTTCGGATGGAGTCCTTCCGGTCCATCAGGACCGCTCTGGTTCAAGGGGAATGGTTAACTTCCTTGGATCTTCGGGACGCTTACCTGCATATCCCGATTCATCCAAGTTACCGGAAGTACCTGAGATTCCTGGTCGGTGCTCGCCGTTTCCAATTCCAGGTTCTACCTTTCGGTCTAGCCAGTTCCCCTTGGGTCTTCACCAGAGTATTTCAGCCAGTGGCGGCGTATCTGCACAGTCGAAGTATCAAATATCATTTTTACCTAGACGATTCCATTATCAGGAATATGTGCAGAATACAACTCCGATGCGATACAACAGTTGTATGGCACATCCTCAAACTACTGGGTTATCTCCCACACGAGGAAAAATCGGAGATAACACCGTCACAACAACGGAACTTCCTAGGCGTGGCGTACGACACCAAATTGGTCATTGCTCGGCCACCGGAAGTTCGTTGGTGCAAGATATGTCGCGACATTCCACTGTTCATCAGACATTCTTGCCGCACTGCCATCCAGTTTGCATCAATAATCGGTCTACTGACATCCACACAGGATGTCACACCACGAGGCCGATTACAGTTACGGCCACTAATGATCTATTTAAATCAGCATTGGCCACACAGGCACAGGAATCCCATGATTCCTGTCACAGAGGAAATCAAACATCACCTATTATGGTGGATGGACCCTCTCAACGTGATGCCTGGTGTAACACTGCTTCCGTTTCAAGCTACTCATCAGCTGTTCACGGATGCTTCGATGCAAGGATGGGGGGCCCACCTCGGATCCAAGTCGATATCAGGCTATTGGACTCCGCAGGAGAGGTTACTCCATATCAATGTGTTAGAGTTCATGGCCGTCAATCGAGCAATACTCTTATTGATACAGGACCTCAAAGGCCAGTCGGTTCTGGTAGCTACAGACAACACAACTGTCTTAGCTTACATCAACAAGATGGGGGGAACTCGGTCTTCGAAGCTTCTGAAGCAGACCGAGATACTCTACCATCTGTGCTGGCAGAACGATATCATACTTCGTGCCAGACACATACCAGGACATCTGAATGTACTAGCCGACGCACTGTCGAGAAAACATCAGATTATACCGACGGAGTGGCAGCTTCACACAGACATTCTGTGCCAAATCGCTCAGATTTGGGAACAACCGCTGATAGATCTGTTCGCTACTCACCTGAATCATCAACTCCCTCTGTATATGTCCCCTGTACTGGATCCTCTAGCAGTGGGAGTCGATGCTCTATCGCAGGATTGGACGGGTCTAATAGCGTATGCTTACCCGCCCCCTTCAATCCTGCCTCTAGTTCTACAAAAGATACGCGCGCATCCGTGCGTGGTGTATCTAATTGTCCCTTGGTGGCCAGCTCGTCCGTGGTTTCCCGACCTTCTGGATTTACTGGTAGACGTCCCAAGACGACTACCTCTTTGGGAAAAACTACTTCGTCAACCGAAGTCAGCAATTTTCCACCACAAACCTCAGGCATTCCATCTACACGCTTGCAAGTGCTCAAGGATCAGCTCACTGAGGTTGGGTTTTCTAGGGAAGCTTCGAGAAGAATGGTCGCTTCCACTCGATCCTCCACATCAGCTTGTTATCAAGGGAAGTGGAGGGTCTTCCATGAGTGGTGTACTGGAAGAAACATTGATGCCCGTTCTGCCTCTGTTCAGCAGTTAGCAGATTTCTTGTTACACCTCTTTCAAGACAAGGGTCTTGCTCCATCTACGGTGGATGGTTACAGATCTGCATTATCTAGGATTATTAACCTGTCTACTGGCGTTAATCCTGCCTCTGATCCTAATCTAACAGCTCTGGTTAGATCGTTTAGGATTGACAAGCTTGTCTCTGTACCAAAACTTCCTAAATGGGATTTAGCATTAGTTCTACGGAGTTTATCAGAACCTCCGTTTGAACCCATAACTACAGCCGATTTGAAATTCCTATCCTACAAAACAGTTTTTTTGTTAGCCTTGGCTTCAGCGGCTCGCGTGTCAGAACTACACGCTTTGGATGCTAGGGAAATTAGGCATGATTCTCGATGGACTTATGTGGTACTTACTACCATTCCTGAATTTGTAGCCAAGAACCAATCTCTGTACGACACTTCTTGTAGAGAATTTAGGGTTCCAGCTTTAGCTGATTTCCTTTCCTCAGTGTTAGAATCGGACAACCTTATGTGTCCGGTTCGTGCCCTTACTGTATATATTAGTCGCACTAAAGTACTACGTGCTGGGCGAAGGCGATTATTTATACCATTTTGTCCCCGGAGCCAACAAGAGATATCTAAAAACACTATCTCTTCTTGGCTCTCCAAAACTATTAGGTTAGCCTACGATGGAGTGTCATCGATGCAGGCTGCGTTGTGTGATGTCTCTGCACATGAGATCAGGGCGCTTGGGGCGTCCTGGCCTTTGTGGACCAACAGGTCGGTAACTGATATTATGAGGGCTTGTTTTGGAGATCTCACACAACCTTCGCATCATACTACTTGAGAGACATGACACTTATCAAGGACGACCTATTTTCCTTGGGACCACTGGTGACAGCGCAGCAGATCACCGGGGTCGGGTCAGCACACAGACACTAGAGGCCTGTGTGTTTTTATTGGTTTTTAATGGTAAGAACACGTTTCCTCATAAAAAACTTTCTTTTAAAAAAAGGGGGGGGGCACGTGTATATAACTTCCATTATGTCAGCGCCGATGAGCCTGGGAGGTCTGGGCTTACTATAGGGACAGTGTCTACGATACCGTTATATGACCCTGTCGCTATTGAGCCTTTATGGAAGCCTATTCTTATTTAAGTTTTATGGCCAGCATGAAGTCTCTTGCTGACTTCCGTCTAATCCTCACGCCATTAGTCGCTGTCACTTGGACTTCCCTCCGTCCTGCTTTGGGGTTCTCGCATATGTCAGTAAGGTCAGTTTCACTGTGTAAAAAATATAATAAATTTACATGTAATTTTTACATTTTTAAACTGAAACTTACCTTACTGACAGAGTAATGGTCCCACCCGACCTCCCCGCTTGGGATCTTTACATCTACGCGTAAGAAGTGGAGATCTATTGTGATTGAGTGCTGGCGTGGGTGATTAGGCGGGAAATGAACTGTGCTATTGTTTTAATTTCTTCACTTGTTAATCCGTGTTTGCACACGAACGCATATGTCAGTAAGGTAAGTTTCAGTTTAAAAATGTAAAAATTACATGTAAATTTATTATTTTTGGTCGAAAAGTGAGGATGGGCACTATATCCCATAAACTGACAAATGAAATCAGATTTCGACTTAGCTAAGTTTTACGCCTAATTGATCAATGTAATATCCCAAATTTTTGATACTCTACGATTATCGGTAACTGAGATATATGTGCAACGTGTCGATTATCAATTGCAATTTCCGCAACAACAACAACAACAACAACAACAACAACAAGAGGGAAAAGTCCCCCGTAGAAAAACCATCGCACTGATCAAAAAGATTTATAGAAATTTTAAACGTTACAACATGTCGGTCATCCCCGTACAATCTGGGGCGATTTCATTGGTCGGTTTGGGAGAAAATGATTTTTTGGTCGAAAAGTGCCGATGGGCACTATATCCCATAAACTGACAAATGAAATCAGATTTCGACTTAGCTAAGTTTTACGCATAATTGATCAATGTAATATCCCAAATTTTTGATACTCTACGATTAACGGTAACCGAGATATATGTGCAACGTGTCGATTATCAATTGCAATTTCCACAACAACAACAACAACAACAACAACAGCAACAACTAGAAGGAAAAGTCCCCCGTAGAATAACCATCGCACTGATCAAAAAGTTTATAGAAATTTTAAACGTTACAACATGTCGGTCATCCCCGTACAATTTGGGGCGATTTCATTGGTCGGCTTGGGAGAAAATGATTTTTTTGGTCGAAAAGGCCGATGGGCACTATATCCCATAAACTGACAAATGAAATCAGATTTCGACTTAGCTAAGTTTTACGCCTAATTGATCAATGTAATATCCCAAATTTTTGATACTCTACGATTATCGGTAACCGAGATATATGTGCAACGTGTCGATTATCAATTGCAATTTCCGCAGCAACAACAACAACAACAACAACAGCAACAAGAGGGAAAAGTCCCCTGAGAAAAACCATCGCACTGATCAAAGATTTATAGAAATTTTAAACGCTACAACATGTCGGTCATCCCCGTACAATCTGGGGCGATTTCATTGGTCGGTTTGGGAGAAAATGATTTTTTGGTCGAAAAGTGCCGATGGGCACTATATCCCATAAACTGACAAATGAAATCAGATTTCGACTTAGCTAAGTTTTACGCCTAAGTGATCAATGTAATATCCGAAATTTTTGATACTCTACGATTATCGGTAACCGAGATATATGTGCAACGTGTCGATTATCAATTGCAATTTCCGCAACAACAACAACAACAACAACAACAAGAGGGAAAAGTCCCCCGTAGAAAAACCATCGCACTGATCAAAAAGATTTATAGAAATTTTTAACGTTACAACATGTCGGTCATCCCCGTACAATCTGGGGCGATTTCATTGGTCGGTTTGGGAGAAAATGATTTTTTGGTCGAAAAGTGCCGATGGGCACTATATCCCATAAACTGACAAATGAAATCAGATTTCGACTTGGCTAAGTTTTACGCCTAATTGATCAATGTAATATCCCAAATTTTTGATACTCTACGATTAACGGTAACCGAGATATATGTGCAACGTGTCGATTATCAATTGCAATTTCCACAACAACAACAACAACAACAACAACAGCAGCAACAAGAGGGAAAAGTCCCCCGTAGAAAAACCATCGCACTGATCAAAAAGATTTATAGAAATTTTAAACGTTACAACATGTGGGTCATCCCCGTACAATCTGGGGCGATTTCATTGGTCGGTTTGGGAGAAAATGATTTTTTGGTCGAAAAGTGCCGATGGGCACTATATCCCATAAACTGACAAATGAAATCAGATTTCGACTTAGCCAAGTTTTACGCCTAATTGATCAATGTAATATCCCAAATTTTTGATACTCTATGATTATCGGTAACCGAGATATATGTGCAACGTGTCGATTATCAATTGCAATTTCCGCAACAACAACAACAACAACAACAACAACAACAACAACAAGAGGGAAAAGTCCCCGTAGAAAAACCATCGCACTGATCAAAAAGATTTATAGAAATTTTAAACGTTACAACATGTCGGTCATCCCCGTACAATCTGGGGCGATTTCATTGGTCGGTTTGGGAGAAAATGATTTTTGGTCGAAAAGTGCCGATGGGCACTATATCCCATAAACTGACAAATGAAATCAGATTTCGACTTAGCTAAGTTTTACGCCTAATTGATCAATGTAATATCCCAAATTTTTGATACTCTACGATTATCGGTAACCGAGATATATGTGCAACGTTTCGATTATCAATTGCAATTTCCGCAACAACAACAACAACAACAACAACAGCAACAAGAGGGAAAAGTCCCCCGTAGAAAAACCATCGCACTGATCAAAAAGATTTATAGAAATTTTAAACGTTACAACATGTCGGTCATCCCTGTACAATCTGGGGCGATTTCATTGGTCGGTTTGGGAGAAAATGATTTTTTGGTCGAAAAGTGCCGATGGGCACTATATCCCATAAACTGACAAATGAAATCAGATTTCGACTTAGCTAAGTTTTACGCCTAATTGGTCAATGTAATATCCCAAATTTTTGATACTCTACGATTATCGGTAACCGAGATATATGTGCAACGTGTCGATTATCAATTGCAATTTCCGCAACAACAACAACAACAACAACAACAACAACAAGAGGGAAAAGTCCCCCGTAGAAAAACCATCACACTGATCAAAAAGATTTATAGAAATTTTAAACGTTACAACATGTCGGTCATCCCCGTACAATCTGGGGCGATTTCATTGGTCGGTTTGGGAGAAAATGATTTTTGGTCGAAAAGTGCCGATGGGCACTATATCCCATAAACTGACAAATGAAATCAGATTTCGACTTAGCTAAGTTTTACGCCTAATTGATCAATGTAATATCCCAAATTTTGATACTCTACGATTATCGGTAACCGAGATATATGTGCAACGTGTCGATTATCAATTGCAATTTCCACAACAACAACAACAACAACAACAACAACAACAACAGCAACAAGAGGGAAAAGTCCCCCGTAGAAAAACCATCGCACTGATCAAAAAGATTTATAGAAATTTTAAACGTTACAACATGTCGGTCATCCCCGTACAATCTGGGGGCGATTTCATTGGTCGGTTTGGGAGAAAATGATTTTTTGGTCGAAAAGTGCCGATGGGCACTATATCCCATAAACTGACAAATGAAATCAGATTTCGACTTAGCTAAGTTTTACGCCTAATTGATCAATGTAATATCCCAAATTTTTGATACTCTACGATTAACGGTAACCGAGATATATGTGCAACGTGTCGATTATCGATTGCAATTTCCACAACAACAACAACAACAACAACAACAGCAACAACAAGAGGGAAAAGTCCCCCGTAGAAAAACCATCGCACTGATCAAAAAGTTTATAGAAATTTTAAAGTTACAACATGTCGGTCATCCCCGTACAAT